>SNQJ01S0015298.1:19427-50613 GCA_010110895.2 Picea sitchensis | reverse complement strand
ATGAAATAAAGTCACTTTAAAATTAGAAGGTACACTTTATTAAAAATTCACTTTAATAAAAGAACCACTTTACAACTTTATAAAAACCCATTACAAAGTTAAGTTCCTAGTAGTGTCAACATAAAGTAACATCCACATATAAGACAAAACATGCGGAGTACCTCCTGAGCTAAAAAGATAACACTCCCTCTTAGTGGGGGAAGTACTCACTGCCATCTCCATCATCTGATCCCATCACACTGTGCTCAGTAGGAGATCCCTCTGAACCTGGAGCTATTCTCAACACCTTTACAGAACTCGAACTAGAATATCTTCTCATGGAAGCTACCCAGAACCCTGAGCTCCTTGGAGAATCCACTCCATCCTGAGCATTGGTTCGACCACACTAGTTGAGCCTCTTTCCAGTGCTCAGAAGAGACTTGCTCTCTTCTCTTAGAATGAAAGACTGAATCCTTTGGCCCACTACAAACGCAGGAGCCTCCTCATGCTCCTCATCTGATGTTGAATCATACATTGAAGGTTGTCCTCGCAACATATACAACCTGCTCACCCGATCATCGATCATCTGTAGTTTCATCAGGTCCGCTCCCTCCTTGTAGATAAAGACATGTTTCCTCTTGAGCAATGTGAAATATCCTACATCCTCCAAGGCTGAGACTGAGAGTAAGTTAAACCTCGACCCTGTAACAAAGAGAACTCCATCAAGCTCCAAGAATCCTCCATACTCGAGTTGGAATCTAACCCTTCCAACTCTACGTACAACTCGTGCCATACCACCTTTCGGTTAGGACTTGTCTCTGTGATATATAGGAATACTCGCCAGATTATCATCATGTGTCAAGAGGCTCCATTATCCACAATCCATCTGATATCACCTCCAAATCCTCCGCTACCGACACAGGAAACTAGGGTAACCAAAGAAAATTCCCTTTCATACTTGGAAGCAAAGTCCTCCATGAATGTTGTAGTACTTATCGCAGCCCCCTATGGTTCATTCTTCTTCTTCTTCCTCTCAGGACAATGAGAAGCAAGGTTCCCCAATTGGTTACAATAATAACATCTGAGTTTACTCAAGTCCCTCCTGAAACTTCCTTTCTTCTTTCTCTTTGTAGTAAGAGAAACATTCACATCAACTCCATCTGTCTTCTATCCACTGATCTCAGATCCTTCCCATATCTCCTCTTGAGTGAAATCATCCCACAGTCCGTTCCAATCTGGAATATACTCATGACCCACCACACACTTCATGAAGACTTCCCATTCTTTGGTGAAGCCTTTCAAGGATATTCTCACCAACTATGAATCTGATATGACCTCTCGAACAACAACCAACTCATCTTTCACTTGAGATACCTGAGTAAGATAATAATAAACACTCTCCTCCTTACCCATCTTGGTATCATGTAGCTTAGCCTTCAAGGCCATCTTCCAATTCTCATTCTTCGCCTCAAATAAGTTCTTAAATGTATCCCACATCTCTTTGGTTGTCTTCTTCTCATCCAAGTGTGGGATAAGGTGATCCTTCACCCCATCTAGAATAATCCTTTGAGATTTGGCCTCCTTGACCTCATGAAAATCTAAAGAAACAAGATCTACTGCGGGAACCACATCAACAAAACTGACATAGTTCCAAATCTTGTTCTCCTTGAGAACAACTGACATCCGTACCTTCCACTGCAAATAGTTTGAAATGACATCCAACCAATCCTCAAATCTAATGCACGCAACCATATCCCCTGTCACATCTTAAGGAAAACAATCACAAATTTCCCCCCATTCAACCTTGCCCAAAAATCTCACTGTTCACTATCACTCAGAGACAAAGCTTTGATACCATGTAGATTTTTAATGACAAAAATCAACAAACAAATATTTTTTCACACTTAGCAACCTAGAGATAATTGTCTTGCATGAAATCTAAAATGTCTAAAACCCACATTCAAAAATTTCCATAAGAATGTGCCACCTGTAGTCACATGTGTAGGCTACCTAGTAAGGTCACTAAGGCCACCTCACAATCAATGACCAGGAGAATAGTCACAGGTCTGACCACACATAATGGCATGGTAGCTAATCCCAAAGCTTTGAAGGAGTTATCTCACACGGAGGTGTGGCACCAATGAAACCCCGATATACGTAGTAATTGAAGAGATACCACAAAGAAAAAAACAATTAGAAAGTGGTAATATCCCTAATTTCCCCAATGCAACCTCGCGCTTGACTCCCATGTTAGAGGATCTTCTTGAAACAATGGTTGAAAAAATGGATTTAACACTCTTTAATGACTCTAGGTTTTTTTTCAGTGGACCTGGAGAGTTAACTCTCCAATCTTATTCCAAGGCCCTAAACCCATCTAATGTTAGTTTGAGATTTTTCCTCAAGTTAAATTCTCAATTATAATCATTTTCCATCTCACTATGAACTTTCTTTTGAATTATGAAATAATTTTTATTTAATAATTATTAAATTGAGACAAAATAATTTTTTCCTTGTGAAATAATTATCAGAATTTTACTCAATTATTTAATTTTATACTCATAACATCTAGTAACATGTTTTATAAACGTATGGTGGAATAAGGCAACCCATCAACCTTGTTCCTATAAAACAAATAATAATGCATTCTAGAATTGACCTCACATCGGAATCCCCACCGATCATTTTGGCCAAGATTATAGAAGAAAAAGGGTCAGTCGAAGACCTACCAGCACAGGAGACAAGGAAAAGAAAGGATAGAATTGAAATATCTTCTTAAGAGATAGTGTTGGACTATACCAATAAAGTAAAGGCTAGCTACTCAACCAAAGTAGTCTAGCTAGATCTTCCTGACTGGGAAGAGTAGGAACAAGTTCTTCAAGAAGGCCAAGGAGACATGCACCAGCATGAAAATGAACATAATGAGAAAGACCCCTAATATGATACAAACATACAAGAACAAAGACATGTTTCTGAGAAATCATTCAATATTCCAGAGCCATTACAATTGGGGTCAACTGAGTCAGACATTCCTCAACAGACTCACCAAGTGGCAACAAAGAAACAACAAAATCAACAAACATAGCATGAACAACAAAAAGATTTGTATGCACAAGATACAACAAATAATTATAGTATTTAGGACAAGGGTAAAATCACAACTGGCCAAGGGCCAATGGATAAGTCGACTCCCCTCCCAGAGAAGTCAATGACTGGAAAGAAACCACCTGCACAAGATCCTCAAAGGATTCTTGAGAATAATCCTGAAAAGAGTCCAGAGAAGAATCTGGAGAATAATTCCAAGAAACATTCTAAGAACATACCTAAAAATATGGTTTATCCACTACGCGAGAATCAAATTCAAAGGGAGATAACAAAAATAAGAATAAGACTATACAAAGTAAATAAACTACTTCTTTTTTCACCACATTTGCAACTTTCAGGCCCGTCAGAACATCTGAACCCACAAAAGAGATGATATTTGATTCCACCTCCACATCTGACACTAAAATATTTTATATGTATAATAAAGTCGCAAAAGAGTCAATATTCAAATGGAAATGAGCAATGAAATATGGTGACTGATTGAAAACAAGAAAAGACAAGGAGCGAGACACATGGAAAAATTGGATCAACCTAGTGAAAGAGAAACTAGATCAAGAGCCACCAAGTGAGGAAGCCGACCGACTCAACTCCTGTAATAAATTGGTTGAGAATTTAGTCAATTCTAACCTACAAGGACAACAAGAAATTCAACGAATGACAGAGCTGAACAAAAATATGAAGCAGGAGCATGCCCAAATGATTAAAGCTAACCAACAGTTGATGATTGATCATATTGTATTCATCTATTAGTTGGAGTATGAAAATTTTAAATAAACCAGACAGATATTATATGGGGTGATTGATCAATTTTCCACACTAAACAATGTAGTAAGTAATTGGTCGACTTACTTCACCTCAACCTTCAACAAGCTCAAAGATCAAAGAACTGTGTTGGAAGATTTGACAAAGAATAAGAAGATGAAACCTAACTATGGGATGAGGATATATTTAGATATGTAGATCACCAAAGAAAAGTATATTGAAGTACAACTTACCCAACACGAGCGGGAGTGGTTTAATGAGAGGGTAAGAAAAAACAAGTTGAAAACGAGAATGTTGTGGAAAATCTTGATCAAGTCATTAAAACTATATAGAAGGTTGAGGAGAATTTTGATCCAAATCATTTTCATCACGAAATGAGAGTGGAGATATAAAATATAAATATAAAAAGATATTGCAAGAGATCCAATGATATAATAGACAGATCATATATATACCAAGAGGCACATATATACAGTAATACACAATTTCAATTAATAAGCAAAATGTACAAAATTGTAGAAATATAGAGTGAAAGACTCGCTAGAATGGTGACAACTTATCTCTGAAAAGAGATAAGATGGATAATCACATTCGAAATAAGATGATTGTTACAATGAGGCTCCAAATGAATTTTTAACATAAATAAAATCCAAAACACTAGCCTCGGAAGATGAATTTCCAACCGTTTTTTGGACCCTATTTTCGGTAGTTTGGTGTATCAACTTCCCGTGGGTGTAACTTTGGCATATGATCTCCATTTGAGGCACACAATAGCTCGTTGGAAAGATATCGATGAAGAAATTCATTTTGGGGGATTAATAAAAGTCTTCAATTATATTTGATTTGCCCTATTGCGAAAAAAAATGCCGTTTGGGCCCTCAAAATGGCCACGAAAGTTTAGGAACCAAAAAACTGCTAAAAATAGTAAGTTGCCAACAAACTGTTTTGATCCAGTTGGAATAGGTGGGTGGCCATTGATATCCACCTGGATCAATCCTCCCTCCTTAGGAAGCAATGGTGTCCATCGCATTGAGTTCCTAGGGTAGAGGGGAAATAATTTGTTGAATATGAAACTTGGTGATTTTCTTGCCTTGCTGGAGAAGTTGTGTTGCTTAACTTGTTGAAGACTGTCATGAACTTGTCGCTGGCAGGGTTGAATATGTTCAACCAACCTGTTGTATCTTGGATTTAATAGGAAGTGTGTAGTTACCATTTTAGGTGAAGAAACAATATATTCTTTCTCTTCTGCAATCTTCTTCTATTAGAAACAAAGGTCTAGGGCCAAGGTTGGAGTGGTTGTATTGTCCTTTTGTTCACCTTTTGAACAGATTGTGAAGAAGATGAATTTTGTATAATTATATACTACCTTGTGGCATTTATTAGGGGGGAAAGTAGTTGGAACTACCTCTAGTATCCTACATAGATGAACCCCCAAAATAACAATGACACAATGGGGTTGAGACTCATAAGTAGCATGGCACTTCCACATACATGGATAGCCCAAAAGAACATCACAGACATCCAGTGGGGAAGCATCCCATAATACCTCATCCTCGAAGGGTTGGATGTCGTATGAAAATAGGCAATGATGGATGACATGAATATCTCATCCTTGGCAAATCCACCCGATGTTGTATGGTTGTGGGTGTGGCATTGTCGACAATCCCAACTGTTTGACAACCTCTACTGAAATGAGGTTCTACTGGCTTCCACTATCAACAATAAAATGCAGTGGGGTACCCTTCACCCACATATGTAAATGAAAAAGGAGCTCCCCCTCTTCAGGATCTGTTGGTTCTTTTGGTTGAATTGTTGTGGTCTTGACAGTAGCAGTGGGGTCTGCGTCGATGATCTGGTTTTTCCCATTATTTTTTGCATCAAATTATTAATCAAATTTCAGATCCTTGTCTTTGATCTCGGCCACCAATGATTGTTTTGAGTGACATTCATCAGTTTTGTTCCAAGAGATTTTGTGTAAATTGCACCACTTTCTAGTGTCCTTCTTCATCTTTCCATGAACCTTATTTTCCTGTGGCTTGGACTAGTTTTCAGGAGACTGTTTGTTAGGGTCGTCTTTAACATACTTTGGTTGTTGTGGATTTGCAGACCCAAACTCTCGTTTGTTCCGGTGCTTAAATTTCTGCTCAATTTTGACAACATATCGATAGGAATCTCCCAATGATGAGATGTCCAAGAAATCCATTTTGGTTTGGATGTACTTATGTAGATCCCCATGGTATTTCAGATATAGATGTTTCTCGGAGTCTTTGATACCCATATTGGTGCGCAAGGTATGGAAATTATTTATGAACTCTGATACTTTTTGGTCCCTCTCTTGCCGTAGTGTGGTCCATCTCATGTATTGGTCATGATAGTTACCAACAAGGTAATATTGTTCCTTGACCGCATCCACAAAAAAATCCCAAGTGGGCCCAGCCCCATATATTCCAGACTCCTATGTGGAACTTTTCTCCCAACAATTTTCCCACCAATGTTTTACATGGGGGAGAACCTTAAGGAGTGTGAAGGTGATCTTTTCCCTATCTGAAAAATTGTGAACAGAGAAATAACCTTCTAGCAGATTTAACCATTTTTCTAGGGAATCCCATCTATTTGTCCTTCAAATACGAGAATAACAAAATTAACTTGTACGTTGAAAGGAGAGGTGCCTCGAAAGTGGCTTCTTGATGAAAACACGCATGTTGTTATAGGTAGGCGTTGAAGGATGTGGGAAAAATTCTCTATCATTTCATCCATCTGTGGCATGAGAACTCGCTCAAGCAACAGATTAATAGAATCAGTTTCTCTTCCATTTTTATTTTCTTCCTCGATGGAGGGTTTCTTGGGAATGAGAGAGAAATTGTTCTCAAGAGAGACAATCTCGATACCCAACTTGTTTTACTCAGACCTCGTTGGGGACATGCAATTAAAAATGATAAGGAGCAACCTGCTCTGATACCACTGATATGGATTATTTTCAGCACGAAATGAGAGCAAAGATATAACACAGAAATGTATAGAGATATTAAAAGAGAGAAAATAATATAATATATATATCAGATATATAACAAGAGGCACATATATACAGTAATACACAATTTCTATTAATGAGTGAAATGTACAAAACTGTAGAAATACAAAGTGAAAGACTCGCTAGAATGGTGACAACTTATCTTTCAAAAGATATGTGACGACTACTAACATTTGCAAGAAGATGATTGTTATAATGAGGCTCCAAAGGCCTTTTTAACATATTGAAAATCCAAAACCATAACCTCAGAAGATGAAAATCTAATATTTTTGTGGAACTCGTTTTGGGTAGTTTGGTGTATCAACTTCCCGAGGGCATAACTTTGACATACGATCTTTGTTTGGGGTGAACGATAGATCGTTGGAAAGGTAACGAAAAGGAGATTCATTTTGGGGGCTCAATAAAAGCCTTTTGCTTTATTTTAGGTGTTTGATCGTGAAAAAGCATCATTTAGGCCCTCAAAATGGCCCCGTAAGTTTAGGAACCGAAAAAATGCTAAAAATAGTAAGTTGCCAACAAATTGTTTTGAGCCAGTTGGAATAGGTGGGTGGCCACCGATATACACCCATATAAATCCTCCCTCCTTATAAATAAATGGTGTACATTGCATTGAGTTCCCAGGGGAGAGGGGAAAGTGTTTTCTAAATATGAATCTTGGTGAGTTGCTTGCCTTGTTGAAGAAGTTTTGTTGCTTAGCTTTTTGAAGACTATCATGAACCTGTCACTGGTGGGGTTGAATATATTCAACCAACCTGTTGTATCCTGGCTTGACTGGGAAGTGTGTAGGTATCATTATAGGTGAAGAAACAATATCTTCTTTCTCTTCTGCAATTTGCTTCTGTTGGAAAGGAAGGTCTTGGGCCAAGGCTACAGTGGTTGTAGTGTCCTTTTTTCACGTTTTGAACAGTTTGTGAAGAAGTTGAATTTTTTAGTATGAGATACTATTTTGTGAAACTGTTTAGGTGGGAAAATAGTTGGAACTACCTTTGGTATCTTTTATAGATGAACCCTCGGAGTAACAATGACACTACGGGGTCGAGACTCATAAATAGTATGGTGATTTCACATATATGGTTGTCCCAATGAAACATCGCATAAATCTAGTGGGGAAACATCACATAATACCTCATCCTTGAAGGGTTGGATGTCATATGATAATCGACACTGTTGAATGACATGAATATCTCGTCCTTGGAGAAGCCACCCGTTGTTGTATGGTTACGGGTGTGGTGTTGTCGACAATCCCAACTGCTTGATGACCTCTTCTAAGATGAGGTTATTTTGGCTTCCGCTATCAACAATAAAATGCAGTGGGGTCCCCTTCACCCACATCCGTGAATGAAAAAGGTTCTCCCCCTCTTTAGGATCTACTGGTTCTTCTAGTTGAATTGTTTTGGTTGTGACAGTAGCAGTGGTGTCTGCGTCAATGATCTATCCTTTCCCATTATTTTCTACATCAGATTCTGAATCAGGGTTCGACTCCTTGTCTTTCATCTTGACCACTAATTATTTTTTTACGCGACATTCATCAGTGTTGTGATAGAAAATTTTGTGGAAAATGAACCACTTTCAAGTGTCCTTCTTCGTTTTCCTGTGACCCTTCTTTTCCTATGGCCTGGCCTGGTTTTCAGGAGGCTGTTTGTTAGGGTCATCTTTATGATACTTTGGTGGTTGAAGATTTTCATACTCGAACTCTCATTTTTTCTAGTTCCTAAATTTGTGCTCAATTTTGACAACATATCAATAGTGATGTCCCAATGATGACATATCCAGGAAATCCATTTCGGTTTGGATGTACCTATGCAAAGGCCCGCGGTATTTCAGAACTAGATGTTGCTTGGAGTCTTTGATACCCAACTTGGTGCGCAAGGTATGGAAATTATCTGTGAACTCCGACACTGTTTTCCCCCTCTATTGTCACAATGTGGTCCATCTCATGTATTGGTCATCATAGTTACCAACAGGGTAATATTGTTCCTTGACCACATCCACACAAAAATCCCAAGTGGGATCAGCCCCATATATTCCAAAATCCTCTTTGGAAATTTTCTCCCAGTAAGTTCCCCAACAATTCTTGACATAGTGGAGAGCCTTAAGGAGTGTGAAGGTGATATTTTTCCTATCGAAAAATTGTGAATAGAGAAATAACCTTCTAGTAGATTTAACCATTTGTTTAGGGCATCCGCATCTATTTGTCATTCAAATACGAGAATATTGAAATTAACTTGTACCTTGAAAGTAGAGGTTCCTTCAAAGTGGTCGCTTGATGAAGATGCGTCTATTTTTATTGACGGGGATGAAGGATGTGGGAAAAATTATGCATCATTTCGTCCCTCTGTCACGTAAGAGCTTTCTCAAGTAATAGATTAATAGAATCATCTGCTCTGCCCATTTTATTTTCTTCCTCCATGGAGTGTTTCTTGGGTGTGGGAGAGAGATTGTCCTTAATAGAGACAAGCTCGAGACCCAACTTTCTATACTCGGACCTCGTCGAGGACATGCACTGAAAAACGATCAAGAGCAGCTTGCTCTGATTACACTGATCCAGATTATTTTCGGCATGAAATGAGAGTGGAGATATAACACAAAACTATATAGAGATATTGCAAGAGATAGAATAATATAACAGAGATATACTGGATATATAACAAGAGGCACATATATACAGTAATACGTAATTTGCATTAATGAACAAAATGTACAAAACTATAGAAATACAGAGTGAAAGACTTGCTAGAATGGTGACATATTATCTCTGAGAACATATGTTGCAACTAATCACATTCAAAAGAAGATGATTGTTACAATGAGGCTCCAAAGGAATTTTTAACATAAATAAAATACAAAACCCTAACTCTGGAAGATGAAAAACCAACAGTTTTCTGGACCCCGTTTTGGGTACTTTGGTGTATCAACTTTTCGAGGGCATAACTTTGGCATATAGTCTTCGTTTCGGGTGAACGATAGCTCGTTGGAAAGGTATCAATGCAGAGATTCATTTTGGGGGCTCAATATTAGCCCTCAAATTTCATTGAGGTTCCTGATCATGAAAATTCATTATTTATGCCCCTCAAAATGGCCCCGAAAGTTTAGAAACTGAAAAATTGCTAAACATAGTAAGTTTCCAACAAACTATTTTGATCCAGTTGGAATAGGTGGGTGGCCACTGATATACACCCAGATCAATCATCACTCCTTAGGAATAAATGGTATCCATTGCATTGATTTCCCGGGGGAGAGGGGAAAGGATTTGTTGAATCTGAATCTTTGTGAGCTACTTCCATTGCTGGAGAAGTTGTGCTTCTTATCTTATTGAATACTGACATGAACCTCTCATTGGAAGAGTTGAATATGTTTAACCAACCTATTGTATCTTGGATTGACTGGGCAGTGTGTAGGTACCATTCTAGGTGAAGAAACAATATCTTCTTTCTCTTCTGCAATCTACATATGTTGGAAAGGAAGGTCTGGGGTGAAGACTGCAGTGGTTGCAGTGTCCTTTTGTTCATCGTTTGAACAAATTGTGAATAAGGTGAATTTTGTAGTATGAGATACTACCTTGCAGCATTGTTTAGGTGGGACAATTGTTGGAACTACCTCTAATATCCTATATAGATGACCCCCCAGAGTAACAATGACACTACGGGGTCGAGACTCATAAATAGCATGGCGCTTCCACATATATGGCTAGCCCAAAATAACATCACATACAACTAGTGGGGAAACATCATATAATACATCATTCTTGAAGGGTCAATTGTCATATTAAAATCGACACTGTTGACTGAAACAAAGATCTCATCCCTAGCAAAGCCACCTGATGTTGTATGGATGTGAGTGTGGTGTTGTCGACAATCATAACTTTTTGACGACCTCTGCTAAGATCAGGTTCATCTGGATTCCACTATCAACAATAAAATGCAGTGGGGTCCCCTTCACCCACATATGTGAATGAAAAATGTGATCCCCCTCTTCAGGATCTGCAGGTTCTTCTGATTGAATTGTTGTGGTCGTGACAATAGGAGTGGGGTCTGCGTCGATGATCTGTATTTTCCCATTATTTTTTACATTAGATTCTGAATCAGGGTTCGTCTCCTTCTCTTTGATCTCGACCACCAATGATTATTTTGAGTGACATTCATGAGTGTTGTGCAAGGGTATTTTGTGGAAATCGCACCACTTTCGAGTGTCCTTCTTCGTCTTCTCGTTACCCTTCTTTTCGTGTGGCTTGGACTGGTTTTCATGAGGCTATTTGTTAGGGTCGTATTTATCATACTTTGGTTGTTGTGTATTTGCATACATGAACTCCCGTTTGTTCTGGTGCCTAAATTTATTCTTGATTTTGATAGCATATTGATAGGCAGCTCCCAGTGATGAGATGTCTAGGAAATCCGTTTTGGTTTGGAGGTACCTATGCAGAACCCCTTGGTATTTTAAAACTAGATGTCACTCGGAGTCTTTGATAGCCATCTTGGTGTGCAAGGTATGGAAATTATTTGTGAATTCTAGCACTATTTGGCCCCTCTCTTGTTGTAGTGTGGTCCATATCATGTATTAGTCATCATAGTTATCAACAGGGTAATATTGTTCCTTGACCGCATCCACACAAAAATACCAAGTGGTCTCAACCCCATATATTACATACTCCTCTATAGAACTTTTCTACCAGTAAGTTTCCCACCAATGTTTGACATGGAAGAGAGAGTTAAAGAGTGTGAAGCTAATCTTTTCCCTGTCAAAAAAATTGCGAAATTCCAGTCCAAGCCACACGAAATTGTGATCAAGGGCATCTGCATCTATCTTTCATTCAAATATGGGAATATCGAAATTAACTTGTACCTTGAAAAGAGAGGTGCCTCCAAAGTTGTCTCTTGATGAAGACGCGCTTGTTGTTATCGATCGGTGTTGAAGGATGTGGGAAAAAATATCCATCATTTCATCCCTCTGTCACGTGAGATCTTGCTCAAGCAACAGATTAATAGAATCATCTGCTCTATATTTTTTATTTTCTTCCTCATGGATGGTTTCTCAGGCATGCGAGATTGATTGTACTCAAGAGAGACAAACTAGAGACCCAAATTTTTATACTCGGACCTCGTCGAGGACATGCACTGAGAAACGATCAAGAGCATCCTGCTCTGATACCATTGATCCAGATTATTTTTGGCACAAAATGAGAGCAGAAATATAGCAAAGAACTATACATATATATTGCAAGAGACCCAATAATATAACAAAGTTATATTGGATATATAAAAAGAGGCACAGATATACAATAATACACAATTTCTATTAATGAGCGAAATGTACAAAAATGTAGAAATACAAAGTGAAAGACTCTCTAGAATGGTGATAGCTTATCTCTGAGAAGATATGTGAAGGATAATCACATTCACAAGAAGATTATTGTTACAATGAGGCTCCAAATACCTTCTTAACATAAATAAAATCCAAAACCTTAACCCCAGAAGATGAAAAGCCAACAGTTTTTTGGACCCTATTTTGGGTAGTTTGGTGTATCAACTTCTGAGAGGCATAACTTTGGCATACGATATTCATTTGGGGTGAAAGATAGCTCATTGGAAAGGTATCGACGAGGAGATTTGTTTTGGGGACTCAATCAGATATTTTGTCCATTATTGAGGTGTATGATAACGAAAAATCATCATTTAGGCCTTCAAAATGGCCTTGGAAGTTTAGGAACCAAAAAAACCTCTAAAAATAGTATGTTGCAAACAAACCATTTTGAGCTAGGTGGAATAGGTGGGTAGCCATAGATATACACCTAGATAAATCCACCCTACTTAGGAAGAAATGGTCTCCATTGTGTTTAGTTCCTAGGGGAGAGCTGAAAGCGTTTGCTGGATCTGAATCTTGATGAGTTGCTTGCCTTGCTGGAGAAGTTGTGTTGCTTAGCTTGTTGAAGAATGTCATGAACCTATCACTGGCGAGGTTGAATCTGTTCAACTAACCTGTTGTATATTGGC
The DNA here is from genome assembly GCA_010110895.2 of Picea sitchensis. Classification (NCBI taxonomy): domain Eukaryota; kingdom Viridiplantae; phylum Streptophyta; class Pinopsida; order Pinales; family Pinaceae; genus Picea; species Picea sitchensis. The sequence goes on along the minus strand of SNQJ01S0015298.1, from coordinate 37,752 downwards.
TTGAATGGGAAGTGTGTAGGTACCATTGTATGTGAAGAACAAATATCTTCTTTGTCTTCTGCAATCTTCTTCTGTTGGAAAGGAAGGTCTTGGGCCAAGGTTGTAGTGGTTACAATGTCCTTTTGTTCACATTTTGAACAGATTGTGAAGAAGATGGATTTTGTAGTATGAGATACTACCTTGCAACATTGTTTAGGTGGGACAATAGTTGGAACTACCTCTGGTATCATGTATAGATGACCCCCATAGTAACAATGACACTACAGGGTCGAGACTCATAAATAACATGGCGCTTCCACGTCTATGGTTATCCCAAAAGAGCATCACAGACATCCAGTGGGGAAACATCACATAATACCTCATCCTTGAAGGGTCGACTATCATATTACAATTAGAAATATTGACTAACACGAAGGTATCGTCCTTGGTGATGCCACTCGATGTTGTATGGTTGTGGGTGTGGTGTTGTGGAAAATCCCAATTGTTTGACGACCTCTGTTGAGATGAGATTCTTCTGGATTCCGCTATCAACAATAAAATGCAGTGGGGTCCCCTTCACCCACATATGTGAATTAAAAAGGCACTCCCCCTCTTTAGTATTTGTTGGTTCTTCTGGTTGAATTGTTGCGGTCGTGACAATAGTTGTGGGGTTTGCTTAGATGATCTTTCTTTTCCCATTATTTTTTGCATCAGATTCTAAATCAAGGTTTGGCTCCTTGTATTTTATCTCGACCACCAATGATTGTTTTGAGTGACATTCATCAGTGTTGTGCCATGGTATTTTGTGGAAATTGCACCACTTTCCAGTGTCCTTCTTTTTCTTCATGTGACCCTTCTTTTCCTGTGGCTTGGAATAGTTTTCGGGAGGCTATTTGTTAGGTCCATATTTATCATACTTTGGTTGTTGCAGATTTGTAGAACCGAACTCCTATTTGTTCTGGTGCCTAAATTTCTTCTCGATTTTGATATCATATCGATAGGTGGATCCCAGTGATGAGATGTCTAGGAAATCCATTTTGGTCTGGATGTACCTATGCAAAGCCCCACAATATTTCAGAACTAGATTCCACTCAGAGTCTTTGATACCCATATTGGTGCGCAAGGTATGGAAATTATTTGTAAACTCCAACACTGTTTTTTCCCTCTCTTGTTGTAGTGTGGTCCATCTCATGTATTGATCGTCATAGTTACCAATAGAGTAATATTGTTCCTTGACCGCATCCATAAAAAAATACCAAGTGGTCTCGGCCCCATATATTTCAGAATCCTCTGTGGAACTTTTCTCCCTATAATTTTCCCACCAATGTTTGACATGGCATAGAGCCTTAAGGAGTGAGAAGGTGATATTTTCCCTTCCAAAAAAATCGTGAACAGAGAAATAACCTTCTACCAGATTTAACCATTTTTCTAAGGCATCTGCATCTATCTATCCTTTAAATACGAGAATATCTAAATTAATTTGTACCTTGAAAGGCGAGGTGCCTCCAAAGTGGCCTCTTGATGAAGACACACATGTTGTTATTGGTAGGCATTGAAGGATGTGGGAAAAATTCTCCATCATTTCTTCCCTCGATTGCATGAGAGATTTCTCAAGAAACAGATTAATAGAATTGTCAACTATGTCATTTTTATTTTCTTCCTCCATGGAGGGTTTCTTGGGAGTGCGAGAGTGATTTTCCTCAAGAGAGAAAAAACCAGGACCCAACTTTCTATACTCGGACCTCGTTAGGGACATGCACTGAAATATGATCAAGAGCAGCCTTCTTTGATACCACTGATCCAGATTATTTTTGGCACAAAATGAGAGCGAAGATATAACACAAAAATATACATAGATATTGCAAGAGAGACAATAATATAACATAGATATATTGGATATATAACAAGAGGAACATATATAAAGTAATACACATATTCTATTAATGAGTGAAATGTACAAAACTATAGAAATACAGAGTGAAAGATTCACTAGAATGGTGACAACTTATCTCTGAGAAGAGATGTGACGGCTACACATGTTCACAAGAATATGATTGTTACAATGAGGCTCCAAAGGCCTTTTTAATATAAAGAAAATACAAAACCCTAACCCCAGAAGATGAAAATCCAACAATTTTGTGGACCCTGTTTTGGGTAGTTTGGTGTATCAACTTCCTGGGGGCGTAACTTTGGCATACGATCTCTGTTTGGGGTGCATGATAGATTTTTGGAAAGGTATTGATGATGAGCTTAATTTTGAGGGCTCAATCGAACCTTCAGACTATCATTGAGGTGAACGATCACAAAAAAACATTATTTAGGCCCTAAAAATTGTTCCAGATAGATTTCAGTGGCCTCCCACCTATTCCAACTGGTTCGTTTTGGCCTTTTTTTCCTAGTTTTTGGGTCCCCGACTTCCGGGGTCATTTTTGAGGCCATAAACAACATTTTCAGGGCTCTCCATCGTCAAATTTTAGATATAGTCAGATTCTAAAGGAAACATGTGTATTCCTCATATAGACCTTTCCAACGGGCTATCGTGCACCTAAAACAAAGATCGTATGAAAAATTTACGACCTCGGGAAGTTGATGTACTAGCTTACCCCACAGGGGCCCACATGACTTTTGATGCTTCATCTCCTAGGTTTAGGTTTTTGGATGTCTAGGGTTTTGGAATTCATGCTTATTGTAAAAAGGCCTTTAGAGCGTCATTGTAATCATCTTCTTGTGAATGAGCATAGTCGTCACATCTCTTCTTAGAGATAAGACACCACCATTCTAGCAACCTTGTTTTCTACTGCATTTTACAATTTCATCGTATTTCCTTATTGAATAGAAACCAGTTTTACCGTATCTCTGTTATTTTGTGTTAAACATATTTTAATTATTTGTATTTATTTCGTTCTGCTCATAAAATTTGGATCAATGGTATCAGAGCGGTCTTCTCCTTGTCATTCTTAATGCATGTCCCCAATGAGGTCAGGGTACAAATAATTCGGTCTCGAGCTGGTTGCTCTTTAAGAAAAAATCTCTCGCACTCCCAAGTGAACTCTCATGGTGGGAGAAAAGAAAGATGATGGGACAGGAGATCCTTTCAAAATGTTTCTTGAGGAATCCCTCACGCAACAGAGGAATGAGATGATGGATAGTTTTGCGTAAATCCTTCAACGACTATCAACAGGAGACACATCTTCGTCAAGTGGAGGCACCGCCCCCTTCAAGGTACAAATAAAATTTGATATTCCTATATTTGGAGGTTAGATAGACTTAGATGTTGTAGAAAAATGGTTGAATATAGTAAAAGGGTATTTTTCTGTCCATAACTTTTTGAATAGAGAAAATATTACTCCTGCGCTCCTCAAATTCGTTCCCCGTGTCAAAGATTGGTGGGAAACTTTTTGTGAGAAAAAGGAAACAAAGGAACCCTAATTATTTATAGTTGTGGCCACCTGGAAATCCTTAAGGGATGTTATTAAGGAACAATACTACCCTATCAGAAGTTATGACAACTTGTATACAAAATGGACCACATTGCAGCAAGAAAGAGACCAAGTAGGGCCAGAGTACAAAAATATCTTCCATACCTTACACACCAAGCTGGGCATAAAATATTCTGAGCAAAATATGGTGCTCAAGTATTGCGATGCTCTACATAGATACATATAGACCAAAATGGAATTTCTAGATATCTCGTCCTTAGGTGCGGCCTATCGATATGTCGTCAAAATCGAGCAGAAGCTCAAACAAAAGATGCGACAATTTGGGCCAGGAACCCCTCATAGAAAATGCCAGGAAAGGGAGGCCCCAACCCGCAAAACAAAGGATATAGGAAATATGGACAGGATCAAGACAACCAGTCCAAGCCACAGGGAAAGAAGGACACCATAAAAACAAAGAAATATACCAAGAAGTGGTGTGACTTCCATAATATCCCTTGGCATATCACTGTTGATTGTTGCTCAAAGAAATCGTTGGTGGCTGAAGTGAAAGCCTCTAAATAAAATACAAGTTTTGACTCTGAGTTAGAACCAGAAAGGGGGAGACAGATCATTGACGCAGAACCCAGTGCCACCGTCACTACCACCAAGCTCCATCCTGGTGAACCAGACGAGCCAGAAGAAGGTGAGCGCCCTTTCTATTCACAGATGTGGGTAAAAGGCACCCCGCTACACTTCATCATTGATAGTAGTATCCAGAAGAACCTCATATCAGCAGAGGTCATCAAGTGGCTAGCCCTGCCAATAAAGTCGTACCCGCAACCCTACACCATTGGATGGATCCCCCAAGGAAGCGATCTTCGTGTCATCCAATAGTGAAAACTATAGTACAACATCAAGCCCTTCAAAGACGAGGTAATTCCTTATGTTTCTCCCCTCAAAGTTTGTAATGCTCTTTTGGGCCAACCTTATTTATGGAAACGTCATGTTTTATATGATTCTAGGCCTCATAGTGTTATTATTACTTTGAATAGGAAATTGTACAAGATACCCGAGATAGTCCCACCTAGTGCTATTTCCTTGATCTCTTCCAAGCAATGCAAGAAGTTCATCTCTTAGACTGGTAAATTTGTCTTCTTCGTGATTCACTCTTAGAGTGAGTGAAAGATCGCATCCACATCTAGGCCCTTCGTGACCGATCTCTCCACACAATAGAAGCAAGTGGATAAGGTCGTGAAAGAATACTCATATATATTCTCCTTACCTATCGGGGTACCTCTGCAATGCCAGGTCAAGCATCCCATCAATTTGACCCCCGACACACCACTACACAATGAGGATATCAAGAGGCAGATCCAAGAAATCCTCCACAAGGGGCACATCCTTCCCAACTCATCGTCTTGTGGGAGCCCAATCGTGTTGGTGTAGAAGAAATACGGGACCTGGCGACTCTGTATTGATTATCGGGCCCTGAATAAAATCACAATCGGGAACCAGTACCCGATATCCCTAATCGACGACCTCCTTGATCAGATCATGGGGGAAAAATACTTCAGTAAGATTGATCTGAGGTCGGGCTACCACCAGGTCCCAATAGAAAAGATAGATGTATGGAAGACTACCTTCAAGTCAAAAGAAGGTCTTTCCGAATGGTTGGTCATGCCCTTTGGTTTGAAAAATGCTCTAACAACTTTCATGAGGATGATGGATGATATCCTGTGACCTTTCACCAATAATTTTGTAGTGGTGTATCTGGATGACATCCTCATCTACAATAAGACTTGGGTGGAACACTTGCAACATATTCAACAGGTTCTACACACCTTACGACAACACAAGTTATATGCCAACTTGGAAAAATGATCCTTCAGCATGGACGAGGTCCATTACCTAGGCTACATTGTTGATCAACATGGTGTGCATGTGGATCCAGCCAAGATCCATGTCATCCATGACTGGCCAGACCCAACCACACTCATTGAGCTTCAGAGCTTATTGTGCCTTGCCAAATTCTATTGCAGGTTCGTGTTGGGATTCTCTCATATCGCATGGGCCCTCATCCAAGTAACCAGGGGTGGTGGTAAGGAAAAATTTGTGTGGGGCCTGTCCCAACAAAAAGATTTCAATTATTTTAAGCAATGATTGTGCTCATCCCTAGTACTTTCATTACCAAACTTGTAGAATCCCTTTGAAATTGAGACGTATGCTTAAGACTATGTTGTGGGAATCATTCTCACTCAACACAGCCACCCTGTGGCACATCATAGTGAGACACTATAAGATGTTGTTCATAAGTACCCTACTTATGAAAAATAAATGTACTCCATTGTGCAAGCCTTCCGCCAGTGGAGACATTACATTATTGGGAAGGAGACAATCATCCACATTGATCATAAGCCACTGCAGTTCATGCAGACACAAGGAAAATTGTAGAATGACCACCATCAAAAGTGGTCCACATAATTGTAGTAGTTCCACGTCAACATAAAGTATAAAACAATAAGTACCAACCAATTTTTTGATTTCCTTAACCTACCTCCAGTTGCAGAACTCACTATGGTGCTAAACTCTTGCGGCCATAAGACCTCCTGATGGCCCCACCTCTATGAGATAGACCCTGACTTCGTCACCACCTACCAAATGTTGGGAGCAAACTCAGTTGTTTCTAATTTCCATATTCGCAGGCTATTGTGTCGTCTGGGACATCTATGCGTTCCATCAAGCGAGCCAGTGAAGCTGATTTTGGAAGCAGGACACTTCGGCATCGAAAAGACAGTGGCAGTGTTGCAGAGAAATTTCTACTGGACGAAAATTCAATAGGATGTCAGAAATTATATCAGGTCCTGCACCACCTGCGCTATTTCCAAACTGACCACTAAGAAACAGGACCTATACACCCCTCTGCCTACTCCTGATAGGACATGGGAATCCATCTCAATGGACTACATGTCGAGCCTTCCATCCACCAAGAGGGGAAATGATTGTTTTTTTGTGATTGTTGATTTCTTTTCCAAGATGACGATTCTGGTCGCCTACAAGAAGAGCATCACAACAGAGGCCACTACCAAGATATTATTTGAATGAGTATGGTTACATTTTGGAATCCCACAAACCATTGTCTCAGGTCAGGACAGTTGATTCCTCAGCACATTCTTGTCGAGCCTCTAGTCACTGCTAGACACCAAGCTCACCTAATCAACTGCCTTCCACCCCCAAACAGATGGCCAAACTGAGGTGGTCAATCAAATGGTCATGCATATATCCTATGCATGTACAATTCCAAGCACCCCCACACATGGGATGAGAATATTCCCTATGTCCATCATAGCTACAACCAAGCCCTACATAGCTCAACTAGCCACAACCCATTTCAGGTGGGGTTGGGATTCCAACCATTGGGCCCCATGGCTGTTGCACTACCTGTGGCGACAACCTCGATCGACTCGTCCCCTGCTCCACCTGAAGCTGACAAAGCCACTCGATTCATTGAGTGGATTCAACACATCCTCCAATAGTTTCAGAATATTTTACAGAAGTACAATGTCAAGTACAAGCAACAACATGATCAACACCGAGTGCCACATAAGTTTCAGGTGGGTGACAAATTTTGGTTCCACTTGTAGAAAGAACACCTTATAGGGCCCCATCAAAAGATTCTCCCACTCTGATATGGGTTGTACACCATCACCAAGGATGTGGGTGGAAATTATTTTGAGCGCAACATTCCTCCTTTCCTCACTTTGCACCCAATATTCAACGTGGCTCTCCTTCGACCATATTTCCCACCATTATTGGACACCTGAGAGATAGCAGAGAAATTGAAACCAACAAAGATCAACCCTGAATATATGCAACAGGAATCCAGTGATCATATTGTGTACACACAGGTCAAGGGAATACATTAAAGGATCCAACTTTATCGAGTTGTCAAATCATGCCAACTCCTACACCAAGGCAAGTGGCTCACCTGGGGCCAAATTCAACAGAAATTTGCTCATATGATGGGGGAACTCAATGCAATGGATACCATTAATTACTAAGGGGGGAGGATTGATCCATATGGATTTCGGTATCCTCTCACCTATTCCAACTGGTTAATTTTGGCAGTTTTCCAGTTTGGCAGTTTTTTTTCTAGTTTTTGGGTCCCCGACTTCCGGGGCCGTTTTGAGGCCCCAAACAACATTTTCATGGCTCGCCGAAATTAGAATATACAATAAGTTACAATTTGATGGAAAAATGTGTATTCCTCGGATAGACCTTTCCAACGGGATATTGTGTGCCTAAAACAAAGATCGTATGCAAAAGTTACTACCCCAGGAAGTTGATTTACTAGCTTACCCCAACGGGGCCCACATGACTTTTGGCACTTCATCTCCTAGGGTTAGGTTTTTGGATATATAGGGTTTTGGAATTCATTCTTATTGTAAAAATTCCTTCAGAGCCTCATTGTAATCATCTTCTTGTGAATGAGCACAACCGTCACATCTCTTCTCAGAGATAAGCCACCACCATTCCAGCAAGCTTGTTTTCCACTGTGTTTTACAGTTTCAACTTATTTCCTTATTGAATAGAAACCATTTTTACTATATCTCTATTATTTTTTGTTGAACATATTTTGATAATATGTATTCATTTCGTTCGTATCATAAAATCTGGAAAACAATGGCCCCAGAAGTTTAGGAACCGAAAAATTGCTAAAAATAGTAAGTTGCCAACAAACTATTTTGAGCCAGTCGAAATAGGTGGGTGGCCACCAATATCCACCTGGATCAAATTTCACCCCTGCATAGATCACATAAAAACCCATTTTAATCACTAACAAGTTGGGCTACCTTAGACAAATGAAATCACTTAGAGTTTAGGTACAATATTCAATTGATGAGTGACACACATTTTCCCAATATTTGCATAGACTGTCACCTCACATATACCAAAATTATTTCTCCAACTTACCACAACAACCAACACAAAAAAATCATTCAAATACCACCTCTCCTTATCGACAAAGATTCCAATTTTTTAGCCCAAGTGTATCTAAGTCAAACTTTCTGATTGCCATTCATCATTCAATAATGCCTAAAATTGAAGTGGAAGGAGCATATGTATTACGATTGGACAAAGGTGCTAACATTTTGAACCCTCAAATACAAATTTATACTTCTCCATAAACCATATCATAAGAACCAACCATCCAACTAGAGAAGACAAATGAGAAAAGGCATCTAACAACATCCACAACAAAAGCCCAGAAATTCGACAAGCATCCATAGAACATCCAACAAAGTTATTGGTCCAATTAATTCTCTATCTTACTAAAAAAAATTGTAATCTCATTATCTAAAAGTTTTGTAAATGTAATAGTCACAATCTCCCTATTGCTCGAGAAAAGCAAGGATTTGAGGTGGGGGGAGATGTTGTAGGGGTTAGTCGACTCTATCAACTAAACCCGATAGTCGAACATGTAAGTCAATCCACTGTCTATTCAAGTATGTAATTCAGTCGATCACTCAATTGGGTCGATCGACCGAGGCAGTTAGGAAGTTGCAAATTCCTTGTAACTAAATGTACAAGTATAAATATGTGGCTATGTAACAAAGAAAACAAGGTTTTTGTATCATAATATAAAGTGCATATTGCTAGTCTCCCTACTACTTTGTGTATTTTTTTGTCTCCTATATATTAGTGCATTGTGTATATTGTTCTGTGTGAAGGACAACTTGTAAAATTTGCATAAATTCCCCTATATTACAACATTATTATCCTTATTACCCTAATAAATTGTGAGAAATGGCATGAGTTTCTTCTCTTCATCATCCCAATGTATAGAAATTGAGAAAGGGAAATTTCTTCTTCTCATCATTACCCCAATGTTTGGATTCTGACAAAGGGCATATTCTCCTTTTATTCATCACCCTAAGACCTATATTGAGAGAATGAGCAACTCCTCTACCCTCTTATCACCATATTTCCTAGAGTGTGAGTTTCTTCTTATCAACTAAATGTCGACATTGTGAGGAAGGGCATGTGCCCCATTCATCATTATCCAAATCTATACATTGTGAGGAAATTCATGTGATGAAATTCAAGTGCTATTTATCCTCGTAACCTTATTGCACATATTATCCAAAAGGGAATTTTCTCTTTATCTTCACCACCTAAATGCCTATATTGTGAGAAAGGACATGTGTTCATCCTCCACATCACCCTATTGTCTTTTATATGAGAAATGGCATGTGATCCTCTTCCTCATCACCCTAATGCATAGATTGTAAGAAGGGTGTGTCCTTCTCCTCATCATGTTACTGCCTCAATTATGAGCAAATGAATATTCTCTTTCTTGTCATCACCAAAATTCCTAAATTTATTCCATCACCTAAATGCCAAAATCGTGAGAAAGGTCGTGTGATCTTTCTCCTCATCACCTTAATGCCTAAATTTCAATACATGGCACATGCTATACTTCCACATAAATACAATTCCTACAATGTCAAAAAGGGATGGTACTCTTTCTCCTAATCAACCCAATTCCTAGATTATTAGAAAGGGCATGTGCACTTTCTCCTCATCACCCCAATGCCTAAATTTTGAGAAAGGGATAGTGATCATCATTCCAATGCTCGAATTGTGCGAAAGGTATTGTGGTCTTTCTCCTTATCACTCAAATTACAAAATTGTTAGAAAGGCTATGTACTCTTTATCCTCATCACCTGATAATACCATAATTGTGATTCCATCACCTAAATTCCTAAATAGTAAGAAAGAGCATGTGCAATTTCTCCTCATCGCCCTAATGCCTAAATTTTGATAAATTTCATGTGGTGTTTCTTTGCATCACCCAAATCCATAGACTATGATAGAGGGCATGTTCACCTCCTCACCATCACCTGAATGCCTATATTACAAGGAATAGCATAGGATTATCATTCTCATCACCTTAATTCCTAGATTGTGGGAAAGGGCATGTGATTCTTCTCTTGATCACCAAAATTCCTATATTGTGAGAAAACGAACGTTCTCCTTCTCCTAATCACCGCAATGAATTTATTGTGAGAAATGGCATGTGCCCCTCTTATTCATTACCCCAATGGATAGATAGTGATAAATGGAATTTGATCCTTTTCCTCAACACCCCAATTCCTACATTGTGAGAAAGGACAAGTGTGCCTCCTCTTGATCACCTGAGTGCCTAGATAGTAAAGAAGGACAAGTGCTCACCTGAATTATTGGATTGTGAGAAAGGGTATGTGCTCCTTCTCCTCATCATCAAAATCAATAGAAAGTGAGAAATGGCATGTTCTTCTTATCCTTCATCTCCACAATGAATCATGAGAAATGGCATGTTCTCCTTCTCTTCATCACCCCAATGTCTATATTGTGAGAAAGGAAAAATGCTCCTTCAATTCATCACCCCAATGCTTGGATTGTGAGAAAGGCCATTTTATCCTTCTTCTCATCACCCTAATTCGTAGATTCTGAGAAAGGGAAAGTGCATTTTCTCTTCATCACCAAAATTCCTAAATTGTGAGAAAGGTCATGCGCTCTTTCTCCTTGTTGTGCTACTTATATGTTTAGTATAATGCACTCATTAATTATCAATCTGGGATTCGTAATCAAAAGAGTTACAAGACACTAGTAAGAAAGTTAATTCTAATGTCATGAGTATAGAACTATTCTAGACTATGCATGTTGAAAATAAAGCAAACTAGCAAACCAAAACATGGTTGTCTTTCACAGAGAGGCTATCTACTCCATTATGGCACTTGCAAGTATGAGATGGAGTTCTTTTGACAGATCAACTATGCTATCTGACCCATAAATCTAACTATGCAATCATTCTTTTGAAAGAGAAATCACACATCAATCATCATACATGAATCATCGAGACATAGTATGGGTAGTTCAATAGTCAATATACTGAGTATGATGTGGTTCACAATGTGTTGTTGTAAACTTCACTAGTTCTCCAACAATTATGTCTGACTACTGCTGCCAACATTCATGTCCATGAAACAAAATCAAATTCATAAAAACAAAAACAGAGCATATGCAAAACAGAGTAAGTAAAGATATATAAACAGTCGAAACCTAAACTGAACTATACTTCTATCCTCTGAAAGGGTCAAAGCTTCAACTAGTCTAACATCTATACTATTGAAATCAACTACTAACACTAATCTATAAGGATGGTGACCTTTGTTGGATGGTGGGCCCTTGCTGCTTCAACATGTCAGCGAATGGAGTCTACAGTAAGATTTCTTTCAATCCATGCATTCCTCTTACTCAAATTTCAAAACATAGAATTAAACTATGTAACAACTCAACTCACATTCATTCATAAATGATCAAGATATGGAAATAAATGACATCCTTATATTAAACTTCAACTCAGAATATGTTCTACAAGATGTAACGCTGCTTCACATGTTGGATTATACTAACTCTCTACTACTTCCACCATCCTTGCCATGACTATTTAAACAGTCTTAGTCGTGAAACACAAGGAGGTGAAATCTTTAGCAAATCATTCAATTGTCAAATTTATATATTCGGTTACATATTTTAAGCTTCATCCTCATGACACAAAGTGTATGAGGATGAAGCAATAAACAAACTAGCTTAACATAACCTTGCTAGATCTTTGATGATTAAACAAACATCCACCAATTATCTTGGGCACGATCTGGAGCTAAACTTGGTATATTCTTCTTCCTGTATTGGTACCGGGTTGTGACAGGTGAGATTCGGTAAATGGTACCAGATCTGAATGGAAGGTAAGCTTGGTACTGGATTTAGACAGTAGCAATCTGGCGTATAAGTATCGGATGGTTGAGTTGGTACAGAAAGGTTGGACTCATCTAGAGGTCAAAGGTTACACATGGAAAATTAAAACATTAGTACATGAAACATTTAGTCTCCTAGCTCAATAAACCACAAAAATGCATGAATTAATTATACTTTACCTTATGACCTCATCAATGGCTAATAGTAGTGTTCTTTGTCATTTATCCAAGCTTAGGTAAGCCAAAAAGGTATAGATGAGGAGTATAATAGGGTAGTGGGGATGTCAACTTAGAGGCTCAACATTCCCCCATGCCAAAATCATTGCATGTCCTCGTGCAACTGAAACAAACCCAAAATGTTTCAAAATTTGAGACTCCATTATTTACTTCTATGGATCAATGATGTTGATGGTTGAGGCTTCTTCTTTCAACTCCCTTTTTATTACCCCAATGTATTGTAAGAGTCTTAGTACCTTCTTGAGCTTATTAGAAGTCTCTTCATGGTCATCTTGAAGTTGTTGGTTGGTTGCCTTCAGTTGCTCATTTTCCTTTTTGATATACCTGTCCAAGTTGGTATTCCTTCACTTCTTGTTTGAGTTCCTGGTTTTGTTTTTGCAGCTCCCCAATCTTTTTCTTCATTTGTTCTTTTGTTAAGGTCCTTGTTGACTCCATTGTTTCTGGCTAGATGTATTCTCTTTCCTCCACTTCCTCCCTCATCCCACATAAAGTAATAGTGACTTGTTCCTCAGTTAAGCTAGAGATGTCATCATAGGTCTTCAGAAGGGGAGGTGAGATCTATTGGATCTTCATGTGTATGAGGGCTGACAACTGCCTTTCCTTTCTTTTCCATGCTCCTTGTGGTTATTTTACAAGGGGGTATTGGATCAAGGGTGCTCACAGGCTTCCTTTTCTTCTTTTTTGTTTGTGGAATAGTTACAGGAGATTGTTCTATAGACTTTTCACTTTTATTTTCTGATCTATTTTTCTTTCCTCCGCAGTTTTTTTCTGTGACCCCTCTCCTCAAGTGATATTGTTGAAGTCTCCTCTATTAATTTGGTTTACCTTTTGATTCTTGACTTTAAAAATCTTATCGACTGTGAAAGAGGGCCCTTCTTGTTTACTAGCTTTATCTTTTTGGCTCATTGTTTTGGATGATGATGGAGTTACCTTATCTTTCTTGCCCTTTTTATTTGAGGTTCCTTATCTTTCTCTAGAACAGTTGGGCTTCCCTCTGAGGTTTGTTTTCTGTGGGAAGTTTTTTGAGTGATGAGGATTTTCCATCTAATTCCTTGCTTCTGATTTCATGTATAACTAACATCTTTGTAGACCCAACCTTGATGATAAATGCTTCTTCGGTTTTGGATAGGGGTTTGACACCTCTTACCATCTTGTTGAGACTCATCCATAAAAAATATGGAAATCAATTTCAGACTCCTTCAAAGTTTAATAGAATCCTAAGATGATATATGAAAGTCACAACAGGGCCTCCTTCAAAGTGTAATAGAATCCTAAGATGATATATGAAGGTTACAACATACCTTCCCTCACAACTGCGGAATTGTTGAAGACTAGCAAGCATTGGATGATACTCTTCCTTGATATAGTTCCTAGGGATCCCCTTTTCCCAATCAAGGTGTTGATGGTCTTCTTTCAAAAATCGTTGGCACATTTCCTTGTTGATTCCTACTCCTTTGAAATACTTGGCTCCTCTGTTAGGTAATCTCGTGGCTTCCCTTAAAGTTGCTTCATTGATTGTTAGTTGCAGATTGCCTATATGCGCAATCTCTCCATCGTAACCCTAAATAAATGCGTGAGATACCTTATCATGACAACCTATGAATTTCTACAAAAATTGCATCCATCCCGCTCTAGCATACTTCTCTCTACACAGTTGGAACTCCTCGGTCTCTCTATAAATCTGGAAGACCGGTTCATGTCTACTTACAACCATCTTTATAAATTGTGAGAAAAAAATTCGGGGGATTTAGTTAGCTAATGAGAGTAAGGGTTTGGTACCGGAGATCGCAGGGAGGAGTAAGCTCAGAACTAGAGAAAAGTTGGTAACGAAAAAACAACTATGGTGATGGCATTGCTAATTCAGATGGTGAAAATATGCTGCAAGGGAAAATTAAGACAAGATGAGGCTCATCTGGATGGCTTCGCCACCCAAATAATCCATTTCATTTCTGACTGTTAGTGTAATGATGGGGACGGAACGTTGGGTGTCGAAGCATCATTGTTGTTTGGGATAGGTGATTGGACCTCTGAGCAGTGAATTTGATGTTGAATCATGGCTCATGACACGAGATAAGTTCGTGGTTTTCTTAAGGATGAAGCACGTTCGTGGATCATCATTACTAGACATGCTCCATATTCACACTTTTGATGTGATTTTACCTCCAATTATTTTCAAGTGCTTATGTGATGAGAGTATTGATTACGGTTAGGCATATGGGTATGAGGGAAGTGATAGTTAGGTGCATGGTTTTAATATTAAGGTCATAAGATCTAGTATACGTTTTCATACCTCTTGTAGTTTTGTAAGCAAAGGAAAATAAATAATATCATGTTACCTTTATTTTTACCATTGTATAATCAATACCCATAGCATATGTGACTACCTTTGTATTTGAAGTTTGCAGATTGTCAGAGGTCATCTTTTTAGGATGGAGTTTCTTGGAATCTTGGTACCAGAATTTCCTGTACTTCATGAGACTTCTTTATTCTGTGCTTGTCTTCTTTTGTGTCTGGTTCTGTAGTGTTGTAGGGTGAACCTGTTGGTTTCTGAGGATGAGATGTGAGTTTGAAAAAGAGTTCGAAAGGAGCTCTTTGACCCTCCCCCATGCCAAGGATGTTGCATATCCTTGTGAAAGAAGATTCAACACTCTGTATCATAATGGAGAAAAGATTATAAGAGAAAAGAAACCAAATCAAATTCCAAAAGTACATTTATCACCTAGCATATGATCACATGCCTAAAATTTTTGAAATTGCCTTTCTTTTGATGACTTATTGACAAAGGTAGCATTCAACAGTGAAGACAGGGATGTGTTTATATTTTTTCCGGAAGAACAGATCCAACCTAACTTGCTTCAAAGATTTACTATCATTAGATGTTATGGATAAATTTCATAGTATAAGTAGATGAGACTCCCTAGTTAGGGCTCCAATCTTAAGAAGTTTCCTTCTTGGGTAATGTAGGCTTTAGATGTCATACTGGTAAGGTTGACTTAGGGTAATTCTCAAATGGACATTTGCTTGTAATAATTATCTGGAGTTGTATCTCATAAATGTTAACAATGATCTTTGCTTGTAGTGTTCATCTTTTAGATGACAAGAGTGAATTTTTCAACCAGACAAGTATAGATGAGACATTTCTCAACCAGAACCCACTGCCAGCAAGCATGTTCAGTACTCCGGTGGGGTAGTTGTGATAATTAGTGAGAGACATCCCTTCCCCAGGCAGAATGCCCCATTTCCAACAGGCATGTTCAGTACCCTGATGGGTTTGCCTAGTCATACCACAGACCGGTACCCGCTGCCAGCAGACCTGTTCAGTATCTCAGCAGGTTAGTCTCTTAAACCCTTTTTCCATCAGAGGATTCTTGTCCATAGTCACCTATTTCGATTTTTATTAAAGAGTTCTTTTGCATGGTGACATGGGAGGCTCGTCTGAAAAACTTTTTACAAGTTGGGATGGTATTGGGTTGGAAGGTATATTCTTTTATTTGGATGTCTTTAAAGATTTGTCTGAAGGAAAAATAAACTTATGTATCTCACATTAGATCCAGATGTATAATTTTGTTTGAGTTTTTCCATAAGAGAATGACCTAAAGTTACCTTAGGGTACTGATACATCCTCTTCCATAAAAGTTTTCCTAGTGTGCCCATGACAAAGAGTGTCCGTATACTCATATGTTACTCTTTAGAAAAGGATGATCCAATGAATACTATTGAAGTCAAGGTAGGGTGAGATAGTTACTTGTAGGCTAATATAGTTTTTAATATTTATCCCTTTAATCATGTTGAAATACTGGATAAAGGCAACCTCTAGACTTTGAAGCAGATTAAGCATGGTTCTTTTAACAATCATAGGTAAATATTATGTCTTCTTTGTCAGGCAACAAAACCAAAAGAAATTAAAATACTTCATTTTAGCTAGCAACAAAACCAAACTAAATTAAAAATTCTTCCTTTTAGCTAGCAACATAACCAAAAGAAATTAAAAATACTTCCCTTTAGTCAGCAACAGAACCAAAAGAAATTATTGCTTCATAAGGGCTGCCATTTGATGTTGCATTCGACTTCTTGGTTCCAGCTTAAGTGGTTGTTGCATGGATTCATACTTCATATTAATTGACATAATACTTTGAAATATGTGTAACATTCCTTGTCAATTAGGTGATGTGTCCTGATAGTATTGTATAAGGACAAACTTCTGGTACCAGACTAGCACAGGACTGCTGGTACCGGATCAGAACATGATTTCTGGTACCAGAGAAAAACAGAGTATTGTTTATGCCTACAAAATGATGTTTAGCAAGTTCTTGAAGGATCAAATAAATTATAGAAATCTACTTACAAAGATAAAATGCGAAAGTAAAACAAAAGGAGGTAAGAATCCCTTGTTACCTTCAGCTTATTAACAAAACACAATCCACACTTATGTACAAAAGTTTAAAAATAAACCAATCAATCAATGTGGATCAATAGGAAGGTCTCCTTCCTTACTGATCACCTGCATATCTGAATTCTATAGTATACGAGTCCAAAATTCCTCTTTTGATAGGGGTTTGTTATAAATTCTCAACCGGTGACCATTCACAAGTAGTGGTGTTTATTGTTCGTCAATTGTCTTTATCCTGATTGAACCATTATCATAGATAGTGTCAATTTCGTAAGGTCCCATCCAACGAGTAGTTAACTTACCTTTGAAGTTCTTGAATCTGTTGTCATACAAAAGGGCCCAATCTCCTTGTTGAAAACTTTTCTTTTTGAGATACTTGTCATGCCATTTTGTTCTCTACTCTTGAATGAGGGTGGTTCTTTGAAGTGCTTCCTTCCTTATTTCGTCCAACTCATTAAGCTGCAAGAGTCTTTGTTGTTGGGCTTCATCCAAGTTCACGCCAACTTGTACTGCATTCCTAAAGGTTTTGATCTGGAATTCTATGGGGAAAAGTACCTTCTTCCCATACACCAATTCATAGGGTGTATGTCCTGTTGTATTCCTCCAGGTGATTCTATAAGCCCAT
This sequence comes from Picea sitchensis, assembly GCA_010110895.2. Lineage (NCBI taxonomy): Eukaryota > Viridiplantae > Streptophyta > Pinopsida > Pinales > Pinaceae > Picea > Picea sitchensis. The sequence goes on along the minus strand of SNQJ01S0015298.1, from coordinate 20,304 downwards.
AAGGCTTCTAGTAATTTGTCAGCCCAATCCTTGTGCTGTAGCTGTACTGTTTTGGTAATAATGGACTCAATAACTTTGTTGTTAGATTCTACTTGTCCATTTTCCTGTGGATGGTAGGGTGTAGATTTCCTGTGTTTAATTTGGTACTGTTCTGTAACAGCTTTGACTAGATTAGAGGTAAATTGAGTTCCCTGATCAGTCACAATTTCTCAAGGTACACAAAATCTAGTAAATATGTCATTAAAAAGGAAATCTACCAATGATTTTTCACTTGCAGCTGGTAAAGATTTTGCTTCAACCCACTTAGTCACATAGTCAGTACATACAAGTACGTACCTTTTCTTTTTAGATGCAGGGTTAATGGGCCCTACAAAATCTAATGTCCATTTCTCAAAAGGCTCAATGACTACTTGGGCCTGAAGTGGCATTTGGTCTCGTGCAGTAGGCTTACCCATTCGTTGGCATTCATCACAATTGGATACATAGGTTTTAGCATCTTTGAAAATATGAGGCCAATAATAACCAGATTGCAGAACTTTATAAGTGGTCCTCTTATCTGCGAAGTGTCCTCCATAAAGACCATCATGGTAGGCTTGCAAAATATCATGAATTTCATTTTCCCTTACACATCTCTTGATTACCAAATCTGGTCCTGTTTTGTAGAGAAAATCATCGTGCCACATGTAGTTTGCACTTAGCTGAATTACTTTCTGTTTTTCTCTAGGAGACAGATTTTGAGGCATCTTCCCTGTCACAAGATAGTTAGCTACATCTGCATACCAAGGAGTGACTGTAGAAATAGAAAACAAATTTTCATCAGGAAAGTTATCTTCTACTGGTGCGTTATCTCCCAGATGAATCATTCTAGATAAGAAAT
>SNQJ01S0015298.1:4633-19417 GCA_010110895.2 Picea sitchensis | reverse complement strand
GTATAAATTATATTCTTGAGTCGACAAGGCTTCTAGGGTTATTAGCCAATTCATTAGGGTTTCTCTTGCTTCCCGGAGTCTTCTATTCTCGTCAGGTTCACATGTAGAGGTAAATACCTCCCGCAGCTGCCATAATATTAACAACCTCGTGGTCACCTTAATGCCTAGAGTGTGAGTTCCTTCTTATCACCCAAATTCATACATTGTGAGGAAGGGCATGTTCTCTTTTCCTCGTCACCCAAATAATTCCTATATTTCAATGAAGGGAATGTGTTATTTATCCTCATAATCAGAATGCTTGTATTGTTAGGAAGGACATGTGTTTTTCATCCCCGTCACCGTAATGTATATATTATGAGAAACAACATGTGCTTCTTGTCCTCATCACCTAAATTCCTAGATCATGAGAAATTCCATGTTCTTTTTTGATCCCTTGAATGCCTAGATTATGAGAATGGGCATGTGCTCTTTCTCGTGATCACCCCAATGCTTAGATTGTGACAAAGGGCATGTTTACTCCTAATCAATCCAATCCCTACATTGTGTGGAAATGTTGGTGATATTTCTCCTCATCATTCAAAAGCCTAAATTGTGAGAACGTTCATGTACTCTTTCTCCTAATCACTAGAAGTCCTAAATTGTGATCCCATCACCAAAATTCCTAAATTGTGAGAAAGGGAATGTTCTCTTTCTTCCCATCACCCCAATGCATAGATTTTGAGATATGAAAAGTTATCTACCTCCTAACTAGTCCAATGCATACATCATGAGAAAGGGTTGGTACTTTGTTTCCTATTCAACCCCATGTCTAGGTTGTGAGAAAGGGCATGTGCTCTCTCTTATCATCACCCCAATCATGCCTAACTTATGAGAAAGGGTAGTTTCTCATTATTCTAATCCTAAATTGTGAGAAAGGGCATGTTCTCTTTCTCCTCGTCACTTAAATGCCTAAACATTTAGAAAGGGCATGTGCTCATTCTCCTCATCACTAGAATGCCAAAATTGTGATACCATCAACTAAATTCCTAAATTGTGAGAGAGAAAGTGGTGTTTCTCCTTATCACCCAAATTCCTACATTGAGATCAATTTCAAGTGTTGTTTGTCCACATCATTTGATTCCCTAGATTGTGAGAAGGGGAATGAGATATTTCTCCTCATCACCCAAATACATATATTGTGAGAAAGGGCATGTGCAACTCCTCATCACTCTAATTCATAGATGATAAGAAATAACATATGCTCCTCATTATCATCACATCAATGCCTATATTGTGGGAAAGTGGATGTGCTTCTTCTCCTGATCGCCTAAATGCCTACATTGTGAGAAAGGGCATGTGATCCTTTTCCTAATCACTAAAATTCCTTGATTTTGAAAAACATAATATTCTCCTCATCCTTACTACCCCAAAGAATAGATTGTGATAAAGGGAATTGTGCCCCTTCTCCTCAACATTCCAATGCCTGTATTGTGAGAAAGGGCATGCTCCTCATCCTCATCACCTCAATGCCTAAATTGTGAAAAAGAACAAGTTCCCACTCAAATTACTGGATTGTGACAAAGGGAATGTGCTCCTTATCCTCACCATTAGAATTCCTATATTGTGAGAAAGGGAATGTATCTATCCTCATCATCACCCAAATGAATTGTGAGAAATGAAATGTGCTCCTTCTCTTCATCACCCAAATGTCTAGATTGTGATAAAGGGAAGGTGCTCCTTCTCATCATCACCCCAATGCATACATTGTGACAAAGCCACGTTCTCCTTTTTCTTATCACTCTAAATCCTAGATTATGTGAAAGGGTGGGTGCTCTACCTCCTTATCATTCCAATGCCTAGAGTTTGAGTTCCTTCTTATTAACTGAATACCTACATTGTGACTAAGGGAATGTGATATTTCCCTGAACAATTGAAGGAATATATTATGTGAAAGGGCATAGGATATTTATCCTTGTCACATGAATTCCTAGACTGTGAAAAAGGGCATGTGCTCCTCCTCTTGATCACTCTAATTTCTACATTATGAGAAATGAAATGTGCTTCTTTTCCTCATCACCTGAATTCCTAGATTATGAGAAAGGGCATGTTCTTCTTCTCATAATCACCTTAATGCCTAGATTTTGACAAAGGGCACGTGCTCCTTCTATTCGTCACCTTGATGCCTCTATTGTGATAAAGGGCATGTGATCCTTCTCCTCATCAATCCAATGCCTACATTGTGACAAAATGTTGGTTCTATTTCTCCTCATCATGTGAGTATGTAAATTGAAAGAATCAACGTGTGTGCTTCATCTTGTCACATAAATTACTAAATTGTGATCCCATCACTCATTAGAGAAATTTTGCAGTCTCAAATGGGCCTCCTAAGGAAAATAATAAAATAAGAGTTATGAATTTTCAAAGGGAAAGAAAGAAAACTAGTTTTTTATCATATTTTCAATTTATCTCCTTATAGGTTGACTCAAATTTTAAGTGTAGGCACTCGTTGGATGTAGAATTAAATTCCACTGTTTTAATTTCCACATCCAACAAGTACCCACTCTAAATGTGTTAAGCCCTAAAATAATTCCCATGTTATGTATAAAACCCCTTATTAACCAAGGAGACCTAGACTTAGGATAATCTTATCTTATCATATATCATCTCGTAAATTGAATCTATTTGTGAGATACATCTTGTGGAAGTTGGGGCTTTTATTAATCCTGAAATTAGTCTTAAACAAATCATTTTTGTATTTGTGCTATAACCTTTTATCAATGAAGGTTTAGACTATGAAATTTTGAGTTTAAACATTCATATCAAAGTACTACAAACCAAAATTTTAGACTCACAAGGGTTTAAAGTTCATGGATATATCAAGAAAAAGTTCAACCATCCATACATACTCCAAATAAAGGGTTTGAAAGGTACATAACTTACAATTGGAAAATTTTTGATTGAAAGATCGAATTTTTTATTATTCAAAATTTGTGATAAAGAGGAAAAAGAGGAGAATTATTATTTTCTCACATCGAAAAGGATTCTACAAGAAATAATATTGGCACTTCTCATAAAAACTCAAACATAACATTTGAACAAAGTGAATACTTAGAAAATGGGCTAACCCAATTATAGAACCAAGTTGATGAAATGAGTGCAAGTATGTTGAAATTAATGGATTTATCATATTCTCAGGAATACCTTAAAAAGGAAATGGAAAAGAAGATGGATGAAAATAAGGACCATATGGAAAAGAAGATGTTAGATTTGCAAAATTCTATGCCGTCCATGATCTTACATGCTCTAGATGAGAGACTCCCTATAGGAGATATCAAAATGAAAGGAAATCATGAAAATGTAGAGGAAATCAAGATTGTGTGCCATAATCATGATTATTCATCACTTCAAGATCCACATCATCAAGGATCCAAGTCAACACTAAGGAACTATTTCATTCCAAAGATTGATATGAGGAAGTTTGATGGTAAAGATGATATAACATGGATATTTCATATGGAATATTACTTTGATATACACCATGTTCCAAGCTTACAAAAATGTATCTATTGAATCCTTGTATTTAAAAAATGATCAATTTGTTTGGTATCAATGTATTTGTGAAATAAAAAAGAATTATATTATATCTTGGTCCATTTTTGCGAATGAATTGATATCACATTATAGGGATATTTAAAGAAATACGTTATTTATTCAATTAATAAAGCTTCGAAAAAGAGGTCAAATTATAGAGCACATTCAACAATTCCAAAACATTAGTCTTAGGGTAAAGAACATTCCCAAGGACAATTTGTTAGATCTCTTTATGGGCACTCTAAAGGAGAACATTCAACATGAGGTGTGTCTCTTCAAACCTAAATCCATAAAACAAGCTTTTTAGTATGGCGAGGAAAGTGGAAAAAAAAATCTGGTTACTAGAAGGGTGATGTATAACAACTATAGAGAGAAGCATGTACCCTCTCCCAACCTCAATAAACCAACAAGGTTGACACCTAAAAAAATGGATGAAAGAAGAGAAAAGGGATTATGTTTCAATTGTGACAACAAGTACAGTAAGGGGCATAAATGAGACAAGAATAAATTATTCTACATACTCTGCGAAGAGGAAGAAGATCAAGAATTGGAACCATCCACGATCCAGAACTAGAATATACTACTCCAACGATATATTGACATGCATTGGTCGACATCAATACTCCACAAACCCTCAAAATACAAGGACACATAAAAAATAAAAAGGTAAAAGTGTCGATTGATTCTGGTAGTACCCATAACTTCATCAATTACAAATTAGCAAAATATCTCAATTGCTTTGTATATCCAACCCCAAAGTTTCAAGTAATGATTGCAAATGTAGGTGCCATAAATTGTTCTGGAAAGTGCCATAGTATTAAGCTGAATATGGGAGAGTATTTTTTGGATAGTCCCATGATTACCATCCAAATGGATGGTGTTGATGTTTGTCACATACCCACTACCTAAATCGGATTTTTCTGGTCTTCTGCCGAATCAGAACCCCTAGATATCCGTGGAGGCCCAGTGTAAAATGGCTCTTTCTCTCTCTCTCTCTCTCCATTCCCATGTGATCGTGGGTCACGATCACAGTTCAAATGAACACAATACCTCTTTCATATTTCGCGCCTCGACGCTATAGTGATGTCGAGTCGTTTGACTTGGCAACCGCCGAACCCCGACAAGGCTAGCGATCGGCCAATGGGGGCTCCAAAATGCATCCTTAGCTGTAGATATGGGCGGGCGAACACTGGCCATCCAGATCTGCTCGCTACTTACCCTAATGCGCGTTCGCGCCCCAGCGTAAAACTGGCATCTCTTCCTCACATCGAACGGTCATTACGGACCCTGAGATTTCCCGAAGAAATCTTGTCCATCCATCGGGACTTAGCCACATGCTATTGTATCGACATTATGGATCGGGATCTGTCAAGGCAAGAGCCCGAGTTTTTTCCAGCGGAACTCCCGAATCCCCAATCCCCGATTTCCCAAAACTTGTAATCTCTCAACACGTCACCTCCTTAAATTGGACGGTCCACAACTGCTCCGGGGTTTCCACCCAAGAAAGTCCCGACCCCTTGTCGCCAGGACTCCTGATCTCACAATATTTGATTTCCCGAAATGGGTGATCTCTTAACACGTGGCCTCCATTAGACGGACGGTCCAGATCCATCCCGAGATTTCCACAATGGAAAGCCCCGATCTCTTGTCAACAGGACTCCCGATTTCCCGACTCCCGGTTTCCCAAAATGGGTGATCTCTTGACACGTGGCCTTCGTTAGACGGATGGTCCAGATCCATCCCGGGATTTCCACAATGGAAAGTTGTGATCTCTTGTCAACAGTACTCCCGATTTCCTGACTCCCGGTTTTCCGAAATGGGTGATCTCTTGACACGTGGCCTCTGTTAGACGGGCGGTCCAGATCAATCCCGGGATTTCCACAATGGAAAGCCCCGATCTCTTGTCAACAAGACTCTCGGTTTCCCTAAATGGGTGATCTCTTGACACGTGGCCTCCGTTAGATGGACGGTCCAGATCCATCCCGAGATTTCCACAATGGAAAGCCCCGATCTCTTGTCAACAGGACTCTCGATTTCTCGACTCCTGGTTTCCCGAAACGGGTGATCTCTTGACACGTGGCCTCTGTTAGACGGACGGTCCAGATACTCTCATGAACCTTGGGGATCTATGGTCCTAAAATCTTCTCTACCCACGAAGACACAGGAAAACAAAGTGGTAAGGAATTTAATGCCCTACTTTCTCCTACTAATCTAACGGTCGTGGGTGACCGCAAATTCCCCGACGAAATCTCGTCCGTTGGTTAATACCTATCAGGGTTAAAGTACTTAACACTCCATCTTCTTCCTCCGATCTGACGATCATGAGTTACCACAGATCTCCTGACGAGATCTCATCCGTCGATTCATTACTTCATCCTTATGCTATCATCTCGGTTTTCAAGAGGATCGTTCCTCCTCATGCAGGGTTACTAAGGCCTTACGCCTTCACAACCGCCTTCCCAGTTCTTGATGGGCTTTTCAAGGAAGGTATTTCTATGGGGAGATTTACTCAGGGTACTACCTGAGGTATATAAGGATGTCGTCCTCCCGAGAACCAGACGAGAAGTCTGAATTAGGTCAATACGCACAAAAATAACGAATTCATGAGGACATAAACCATACGTAGTCTTTTCCATATAAATATACAACTACTAGAACTGATCAAAACACCATACAGTCATTCTTATAATGAAATCATTCACAGTTTCACAGCTTATGAGCATAATTATCAAAACAAACATATATATATATTTCAAGATGCCAGAGGCAAAACACTTATCAGAAATAACACCAGGGGTCAAGCAACTGCTGAGAGGGGTGTTAGTTTCCACCCAACCGTAGGCTTAGCGACTCCCAGCGGATTTACCACTAGCCACCCCCGAGCTGAGACCACGATGCTGTGAGACTACGTCTCTGTTTTCCAGTGACCAGGAGTGAAGGTTGCAATCCTTCCTCTCTGTTATCACTCACTCTGCATATCGCCAGAGTTCTCCCCTCGCGTCTGCCCCCCCAATCGCTTCTACCCTACACCTTATCCTCTTGCGAGGTTGTGTGTGGCACGATTACCCTCGCGCTAGTCAGGCCTGACGGCTCTATGGATGGGCGGTTCACCTCCCATCCCTCATTAAGCCATCTACCTACCAGCCTGCGAGACATTTAATTCGGGGCCAACGAGTCGCTTTTGGTTCTCTGGGCCAGTGGAGTCCAAATACGGTATTAATTCTCGGTGGAAGTTAATGCCACCTTTCCAGGTGCCTTCCACCGCCATCATGGTCTCCTTTTCTTCACATCCCCTTTCAGCAGTCCTGCAATAAAATTCATAATGTTATTCACATTTATTGACCTTTTCCTCAAGGTCCATTTACATTACATATTCACATTTATGAGTTTTCCATAGTTCTTGGCCAGTCCAGTTATTTTTACAAACTGGGGGAAACAGGGTGTTACAATGTTGTATTAGGGGTCTAATGATTACAATCATTGGGAACAATGGGCCTTAATTTTCAAGATATTTTCATGATATTTTTCTCGAAAGACAAGGAAATTGAGCTTAGAGGTATCCAAGGGAAAAACTCTAAAGGTGATAAGCTCCAATAGCATGACAAAATTACTCAAAAAGGGACACCGCAGTATAATTACACAATTTTCCTCACTATATGTTCAAACATCTATGTCCTCAGCTCCATTGGTTCCCCAAATAGTTATCAACAATATTCCATGGTATTTGGAGAAATGCCTAAGGGTCTTCCACTTGCTCGAGATCATGACCATGCTATTCATTTTCAACTAGGAAGTGTATTGTAATATCCCCAAGGAGGAGCCCTGTTGTAATCATGTTTATGAACTGTAAATCATGTTTTGTAGGCTGGTGAGCCAAGTATTGATAAGCTGGTGGGCTTATGTGTTTATTAGGCTGGAGTGCCTACGTGTCAAAGGCTAGGAGCATGTTTTTGTATATGTAATATGCAGAACATTAATAAAGATTAAACATCATTGCATGCAGACCGACCACAAAGAAAGAGTGATGGGGGACTAAGCTTCCATAAGGTGGGTAAGGGAAAAGGGACTGAAAGGTTGGAAAGAGAGACTAATTGTTGATCCTAGGGGATAATCTTAGGGGCTTAAGTCCTTAGGAATAACAATTTATTATTATTCCAAAATTTATGTCAAAGGTATGTCTTTATCCTGAATTCCTGGAAGGGGGAATGTGTGCAAGAAGGAACACATGCTGATGGAGCACATGTAGCCTCATGGGCGACATGTGTCGGCCCGGGCACATGCAATTTAAATGAAGAATTGAGTAGAGATGGGGTTTGGTTTTCCATTCTGTCCTCCACTGTCTGAACCGAGGGATCTCTGCGTTTGAATTCTGTAAACCTCATGCAACTCTGAAAATCAATGCCTATGATGTTTTCTTGCGGAACCAATAAACCTTTGTCCGAACTGTTGAGTCTGTGTTCGACCTCTGCGTGAATTTCTTAGCATGCATCCTGCAAACGGGTGTTACCTAAACCGTGTTGTGTTTTGGTGGCCTGTTTCCATTTCATGTTTACACTCCTCGTTTTCCTGTTGTCGATGTCACCTGTGAGTTAGCCGAAAGTTGTTGTTGTTGCTGTCACCTGTAAGTTGACCAAACGTTGACGTCATTTCTGTTATCTTGAACTAGCAGGAATTGAATTGAGTACTGGTGGAAGAACTGGGTTGTTAGGCTCATGGTAGAAGAGACAGTTTGTTAGGCCAGTAAGAAACTCTCTCCAGGTGAGGGAGTCTGCTGGGAGTGGGTTTCTTCCAGAGAGAGTCGAGCACCAGCTACGAAGCACTGAGAATTCATGATCCGGCCTGTTGTCGAGGCCCAGAAGGGAGGTGAAGCACCGATGGAATGTGTTTGTGAAGGTGTATACTCTTGGGCGGAACAAGCATGTCGGGAATGAGAGTCTGTGAGTAGTGGGCGTAAGAAGGCTCCTGGGGAGAATCTTCTGATTTCTCTGTGCATTTTTCCTGTAACCTCAACCTAGTCTAGGATTCTCTGACCTTGGGTGGAGCTTAGTCCCAGCTCGGGGGTGACTCATTGTTGAGAGTGATGAGTAGTGAGGTCTAAGGCTGGGAGGTTCGTGGAAAGTCTGTACGTATTTAGTGGAGTTACTACAGTTTCAAAGATAAGTATATGCATGTGTTTTAATTTCAATTAAAATGCATGTCTGCGATGCTTGCAATATTATCATGTATTCCGTTGCGATGATATTTACTGTTGGTTCCATTAATTTTGTATGTTAGCAGTGATTATATGTTTACTCTGTTAATCCATTTAACTTCATTTAAATGCATACTATATAAGTATGAGAATGTTTCTGCATAGTAGCGTTTCCCAACAAGTGGGTTGATGGCCAGGGACATTAGATGTACCACCTAATATTAGGCCTTACATGTATCCATATGCACAAAAGAGTGAGACTGAGCATATGATCCAAGAAATGTTATTGGCCAACATCATTCAACCTAGAAAAATATATTTCTTTTAACCAATGGTGATGGTTACAAAAAAGGATGGTTCATGGCATATCGAATTATAAAAAACTCAACAAAATGACCATCAAAGATAAGTTTCCTATTCTTGTCATTAATGAATTATTTGATGAATTGCATGGAGCAATTTTCTTTACTAAGTTGGATCTTCATTTGGGATATCATCATATCAAATCGTTTGTAGCATCAAAAAGGTATTTCTGCCCTATCTGAGTGTCTAGACATGTGGAAATCGTCCAAAGCCTTCTACCTTGATACTTTACTTTAATTAAAGGAATTATTAAAGTAAAGTGCTTTTATTAGTGAGTTGAGTTTTATTTAAGGAAATTATTTAAATAGTGTTAGTGAATTAAATAATATTCATTGATCTCAAGTGAGGTGAGAAGTACTATCAACCATCAATAACTTTGGATATTAGGGTTAGGTCATAAATAGATCTTATCAAAGCAAGGCTAGGGTGAGATTGTTTGACACAGAGAGCAGAGAAGGAATTTTTCTCAAAAGGATTGGATCACGAAGGAATGTGATTCAAGGAGATATTGGATAGGTGGAGAAGGAATTCCATATAGACATCTAGACTAAAGAAAGAGAGAGATAAAGTCTAAGTAGAAGTATCGGTCGCTACAAATAGTGCAGGTATTCTAGTACATGTCACCCAGTCAGTGTGAGTTTCAACTTACAGGTCACACAGATAGCACGGGTATTCTATTACAGGCTGTGTGGAACAACATGGGTATCAATGTAAAATTCATGATGTAGCCGTACATGATCGTACAACAATAGTTAAGCCAATCAGGTTTTGATGTGCTTTATCTCTTTTCTAATTGGGCCATTTTCCCAATGAGGGAGCCCTTGTAAGCTTTGAAGTTATTTTAATGATAAACTTAGTTGATGGGAATAATAAATTTGTGTATTGTGCATAAGATTTTTGGTTTCTAGTATTTATTCCACTATCTTTATTTGATTTGAATATTCCAGCAATGTATTTTTGTTTTGTGAGTTGTTAACTTGATTTACAACAAGGAAATTACTAGATAAGAAGATACCTAGGTGCTAGAGTAAGGATTTCAACATGGTATCATAACAATCATTCTGAGAGAAATCCATATCTTATATGCATAACCGACAGGAAGAAATAAAAGGACATATTTTAGGGAAGAAACTATATTGCAGTCAGATTGGGCCATTGAGGACAACATGAGTATTCTATTACAAGTCACACAAATAGCACATGTATTCTATTACAAGTCACATGGGAATATCATGAGTATCAATATACAGGTTGAGTAGAAAAATATGATTATCAACATATAGGTCACATGGAATAGTACAAGTATCAGCATATAGGTCACACAATTGGTGTAGTTCAGCGTGGGCAATGGCCATACAGGTCAGTACAAGGGTAGTTTCAGCAACATGTTATTTCTAGGGAAGTTTTTTAGGTCTAAGGGATGGCATCAAAACCTATGAGAGTTGAAGATAGTTTGGATGGAGCATCCAACTTACTATATTGGAAATCAAGAGTGAATTTGATGTTAAAGGAATGTGACCTTTGGGAGTTATTGGACAAAGTAGTTTCTCCATCGATAGATATGGCAACATTGGCAGCTCACGAGAAGAAGCAGATCAAAGTTGAGAGGGTTATCTTGGATTTAGTGAAGGATCATATATTTCCTCACCTATTCGAGAAGAAGATGGCCAGATATATGTTTGATTCCTTGGTATGTTTATTCCATAGAATTAACATGAATAGGAAAATGGTCTTAAGAAATAAACTCAAATCTGTGCAGATGTCTAGATCTGATAATGTTACCATCTATTTCATGAGCATCACTCAGGTATGTGATGAGCTTGTAGCCGTAGGGGAGAAATCAAAGGATGCATAGCTCATGAATGTGACATTGAATGGTCTTCCCAAGTCTTAAGAACCATTTGTCAAGGGATTCTATGCTTTAGAACATCTCCTAGATTGGTAGAGACTTTGGGATGATTTCATATAGAAAGAGACTAGGGAGGATTCTAAGAGAAACGAGAAGGGAAGTATTGATGAGAACTTGGATCTTGTCAGTAAGTCAAAGAAGGCCAAAAGAAAGAGTTACCACAAGAAGGATACCAATGATGGAGGATCATCACAACCAAGGAAGAAGAAATACTTGAGTAAAATCAAGTGCTTCTCAAGTCATTATTATTGAAATTATGCATCTCAGTGTCTAAAGAATAAGAAGAGTAAATGAAATATGTAGACAACAACATCAACAGAGACATAGCTTCATGCGTTTGCAGGGAAGTTTGAGAAGGATTTCTCACTAGTTTCTTTCCTTTCTACCAGCACAACTACCAGGAGCGTGTGGTTCTTGGAAAGTGGTGCACCTTTTCTTTATAACAAAAGAACAGGAGCCATTTAGTAGTATGACAGAGAGGGAATCATACTTTCATGTCTAGATGAGTGTTGGGAGGTTCATTGGATTCCCAGGATGTCCTTTGTACTAGAGATGAAGAAGAATTTTCTCTTAGTCTCAGCTATGGAGGATAGGGGTTTTTCCATTAATTTTCAAAAAAGACACTTACTCATACATCCATAGAAAGCTATCCCATACATAGAAGTAGTCCTTGGGATTAGAGAGGGCACTTTATACAGGTTGCAGGGCAATCCTATTCAGGATTTTGTACATGACAATGAAAACCTATGTGTGCTATGGCATAGAAGGTTCGAACACCTACACTAAATAACATTTCCGATTCAGAGGGGAATTGTTACAGGTCTTCCATATTTCAGTGTTAAGCAATAGGGAGTGTGCAAAGGGTGTGCACTTGACAAGAAATCCAAGGATGATTTTCCTAGCAGTGAGAGTAGGTCCATATTACGTAACGTTCATTGAGTTTGATATTGATGTCAGTAGCATCATTGTAGGGTACATCATACTACGTAACGTTCATTTATGACTTTTCTAAGAAAACTTGGATATTATTTTTGAATACCAATGATGAGGTCTTTTGTCGGTTTTAGGAGTTCAGATCTTAGGTGGAGAACCAAAAAAGGAAGAAGATCAAGTTCTTGAGGTCAGATAATGGGGGAGAGTACACCTCCAATGAATTAAAGGATTCAAGGATGAAGATGGATCTAACAATCTCATACAACCCTAAACAAAATGGGGTTGCGGAGAAAAAGAATCAATCCATTATTAGTTATGCTAGAGCTATGATACATGACGTGGATTTTCCTATGTTTCTTTGGAAAGAGGTGTGCAACACGACAGTGTGTGCATAGAACAAGAGTCCTCACAAGATATTAGGGGATAAGAATTCAGAGGAGGCATTCTTAGGAGTGAAGCCAAAGATAGGACATTTGAGGATATTCAATTGTCTAATCTACATCCATGTGCCTATGGAGAAGAGGATGAATCTAGAGCCTTCAAGATAGAAGGGTATAATTTTTGGGTACAGTGATACCTCAAAGGATTATATGATCTTCAGTCTAGTGCAGAGGAAGACAATTGTGAAAATAGATGTTAAGTTCAAGGAGAAGTTGACATCTAGGAGATACGAGGGGTCATCATCAGTGACATAGGAAAATAAACAATAGGCTCCAAAGGATGAGAAGAAGTCAACAATTCTGACTTCAGGTGGCAAGGAGGATTTATCCCCTTCTAGTCATGTCAGGAGTTATAGGTGGTTATTACATACATTGAGGGATGTTGGTGAGACTCCTAGGAGTGTGATCAATGAGTGCAGGCCTCCGAAGAAGTTTCCAAACTACATGGAACTTATGAGTAGCATCATTGATGCTCAATCTTCCAATTTTGAGAAAGAGGCAGATCAACAGGTTTGGTGGGATTCCATGGTAGAGGAGTACACCTCTATTATGAGGAATGTTGTTTGGAACATAGTGTCGAGACCATAGGGGAAGTCACTTGTGATTTTGAGGTGGATCTATAAGATCAAGCATGTTGCAGATGGTAGCATCAAGAATTTCAAGGTGAGTTTTTTGGTGATAGGGTTCTCCTAGAAAAAAAGATTGAAATATGAGGATACTTTTTCTCTTGTCCCTAGGTATTATTCTATTCAAGCTATTATATCTATTTCTTCAGTTATGAGGTGGATGATACATCAGATGGATATGAAAACAACTTTCCTTGATGGGATTATTGAGGAAAAATCATACATAGAGCAACCTTAGGTATTTGAGGTACATGGGAGGGAGTCTCATGTGTGTAGGATTAAGAAATATTTGTAGAGACTCAAGTAGGCATACAGAGCATGGTATTCTAGGATTGATGGATACTTGCAGAGTATGGAGTTTACCAAGAGTGAAGTGGATCCTAACTTGTACTTCATACTTTTTGTGTATGAACCATTCTTCTTGGTTCTATAGGTGTATAACTTGTTTCTCACATGTGCAGAGGATATTATTGTAGGGTGAAAAGTAGATTTGGCTACTAAGTTAGAGATGAAGGACATTGTCTTGATGCATTCTTTCTTGGGGTTAGAGGTATGGCATGTATCGGGAGGGATCTTCCTTGGTCAAGGGAAGTATGTCATAGAGATATTGAGGAGATTCAAGATGGAGGAATGTAGACCGATGGATAAACCTATATTTACCGATTTGAAGAAGGTTTTCACTTCATATTTAGAGTTGGTGGATCTCAGGATATACAGGTAGTTGATAGGGTCCTTGATTTATTTGGTCAACACCAGGAAAAATATATGTTTTGATGTGAACACCTTCAGTGAGTTCGTGGTGGAGTTGAGGAAGGTTCATTGGATATCAATAAAGCATGTGCTCGGGTACTTGAGAAGTATAATGGAGTATTTATTAAGTTATCTTGGAGGATATGGAGTGGATTTGCAGGGATATTCTGACTCAGATTGGGCACTTAGTGAGATAGACATAAATAATAGCTCAAGGTGTTCCTTCAGCTTGGGATCGTCAGTGATTACTTGGTTTAGCAGGAAGTAAACTTTTGTCACACTCAGTTCAGTAGAGAAAGAGTACATGGCAGCGAGTATGGATAGCTATGAATCCATTTGGATTCAAAAATTATTTGATCAAGAGTTGGAGCCTACGATGATATACTACAATAATCATAGTTGTATCAAACTCTCAAAGAATCCAGTATTCCATGATAGGTCCAAGCATATGGAGATCAAATATCACTTCATTCGAGACACAATCAAGAAGGGAGCAATGGAGCTTCAGTATATTCCCAAAGATGAGCATGTTGCATATATTCTGACCAAAGCCTTGGTGAAAGGGAAGTTTTTGTTCTTCAAAGACAAACTTGGAGTGGTGCAAAATACCTTCCTCACTAAGAGGGAGTGTTTATGTTGGTAGCATTGGACATGTATTTATGCACTATATGAGTGTCTAGACATGTGGAAATCATCCAAATCATTCTACATTGAGACTTTACTTTAATTAAAGGAATTATTAAAGTGAATTTATTTTATTAGTGAGTTGATATTTATTTAAAGAAATTATTGGATTAGCATTATTGAATTAAATAATATCCATTGATCTCAAGTGAGGTGAGAAGTAATATCAACCGTCAATCACTTTGGAGATTGGGGTTAGGTCATAACTCAATCTTATAAAAGCAAGGCTATGGTGAAGGAGGAAGACACTTATGTGAGACATTGTGAGATTGTTTGACACTGAGAGCAGAGAAGGAATTTTTCTTAGGAGGATTGGAT
>SNQJ01S0015297.1:0-77098 GCA_010110895.2 Picea sitchensis | reverse complement strand
CTAACTTCATACTTTGGGGGGCAATCTGTTACACATCAAAAATACTCACTTTGATAGTGTCGCAAGTGTCATCATTACAAAGGTCGCAAGTGTCGCATTTTTCTCACAAGGTTGCAAGTGTTGCATGTTGCTCACAAGTGTCACAAGTGTTAGGGAAGCATACTGCCATGATGCCTGTGTCGTGCCTATAACGACATGAGAAGGACACTTGAAACACCTCAAACATTTGATTTGGAAGAGGAGAAATGAGTCAATAGGCTTACAAACCTTTTGCCATCTGAAAGCACCTCAAAAACTAAGCTTTTGAAGGACAACACTCCCCTATACCTCTTCTCGGAGCGCTGGCGCTCCCCCTTACACTGTCTGGGAGCGTTATAAAGCTCCCCTGGCCCTTTTGAGGGAGCGCTATAGATTTTGAAAGCGTTGGTGCCCCCCTAAAGCCTATTAAGGAGCGCTACAATGCTCTGATGGCCCTTTTGAGGGAGCGCTACCTATTCTGGGCAGTGGTTAAGTTGTTGAGATGAACGGGGGAAGGATCCTTTCATTCTTGGAAGGCAGTTGGATTCGAATCCCTAGTCCAACCATGATCTTAGGGCAGATCCTCAATTGAAGGAAGAAAATCCTCAACTTCCCCAAGGATATCTCAAGTGGTTAAAGCCTCTCCAAGGCTATATAAGCAAGCTTTCTAATGGTGAAAGGGGACTGGAAAAAGGAGAATCACACCAAACTTATGATCTCATAAGTGGTGCTGGAACAAAGATATTTTGGAAGCAAGAGACCTATGATCTCATAGGGATCAATCAGTGAAGCTATCATCATTCGGATCGTGGATATTTTGAGTAAGGGGTAGACAAGGAGGACTTGGCAGAGCTGCTGCAATTCATCTATGGCTGTAAGCAATGTTTTGTCCTCATTAATATAATTTTCTTGGCCTGTTTATTTCTAGTTTGTGTCTGATCTTACATGAACTTATCGGTGATAGATAGATCTATTTTCAAGCTAATATCAATAGAGTAGGAAGTGGTCGTACTTTGTTTGTCTACAGGACTCATCGAGGAGCGAGAATTTGGAGCTCGACTTGGAGCGTACAGGGACAAACGTCGATAAAGAGGTACTGCTATTCTCCTTCCTTCTCATGTATTAGTTTGTATAGATTTGAAAGGAAGTCAGTGTCCACGTTAAGCACTTTCTGTCTTAGAGTTAAGGGTCTAGCTCTTTGAGGCAATCTACCTGTCCACAGGGAGATTTTCCTACAACAATTGGTAGACAAAGTGAATTGGTGGACAAAGGCGCAAGCTCATAGATTTCTTAGGGGGATCCATGACTGAAGATACAAAGAACTTGATGAAAACACGATATTGGTGAGTAGTCAGCCAAAGGCGAGTTTAGAGGAAACGTCTAGGGATGGTGACGATATTAACAACCATTAAGAGAGATAACATGGCAACCATTTCAGTATTAACATCATACATGACGAGTAGACACAAAAAAATCTACGAGGCGATGTGGGAAGTTAAGAATAGAAGTGGAAACATGACGCACAGATATTGGGGTGAATGTAAAAGTAATGGAGTCACCAATGATCACTCTAAAATGTATTGAAAAATGTGAGGAAGTAAAAGAATCCAACTAATAATGATGAGACATTTAACTAACCCAGTGACAATGACAAGCACAGGTTTTGAGCTTGGAAGATACAAGATACGAAGGGATTTAATTTATACCTCACCGACCACAAAGTTGATATTTGGGTTGGATAAATTGATGGGGACTACTAGATGCTAGTAAAAGTGACAATCAAAAGCACCACCAATCTATTGACGGAAACGAAAAACAACAACTAATGAAAAATCCTACCTACTGGATGCACTCCAGCGTACAGGAGTGTTGCACAATTACACTTATTGAACGAAAATGTAGGGCTTCAGGTGGGAGCCATTTACCAATCTGTAATGAATAATACCATCTATTTGTGTGATCCTAACAACACTAGATTCATGGATTTCCACAACTATAAAAGGTCCCAACCAATGCATCTGTAGCTTCTCCGGATGTTTATGATACTTGCTATCATATAAGTGTCAAGAGAAAATATTGTCGTTTAATTCCGTTGTAGTATTTTCCCAACTATTTAATTTGTCAATCCGAGGTTTGTAGGCTTATGAAGCACACACACTATATATGAAGGACTGAAGTAGAAGTAATCTAATCTAAATTGCTGAATTGAAATTAATCTAGGAAAGCATTGAAAGACTAACTAGGAAAGCAGGAAATTAATCTAGGAAAGCAATACAACATGTGAAGAGTTGAATGACAAAAGACATATGTGAGATCACACAATAAATCAATCTCAAATTATATTACAAGAGTCAAATGACAAAGCATGAAAGAATAACAATGAAAGCATCAAAGCTAAGAATCCCCTTCTCCTAATTACAAGACTAAATTATGAATTACATGATGACCCTCATGAAGAGAGAACTCTCTCTTATATACATGAGTGTCATAATTACAGATCCACTATTATCTCAACCACTCTCAACTATTTTCCCATTATGACAAGATATGATCCCTTCAAATCCTCTATACATCTCTCACATATCTTAGATAAGATATGCCAACCAAATCTTCCATGATCTTCTCTCTTTCAAATCTTCAAGTTTGAAGATGTAATTCGAATTTGAGGATAGGTGGTGTATTTTGACTTTGTTGCAATCTTTAAATATTCCTGCACACATCATCAAACACATCCAACTTTGATATATAATGAAAACATGCTAATTTCTAATATTTAATCACAAATTCACTTATAATACTAAAATGAATAAAGTGGAAAATAATAAGATGAAACCCAAATGTATGTATGGAAATGGTATGATAAAAGGTTTATTAGGACCATGAAATGTAAGGAATGGTGAAGGAAAAATAGGATATAAATGTGAAATTTCTGAGTCCTAACATGCCCCCCAACTCAACTTGTTGCATGTCCTCATGCAACCATGCATGGATCTTCTTAAGAACTTTTGGCATTCAAACTATGGCTTTGATTGATGATGTTCTTTTAACAATGAATGTTTCTAGGGTATGAAATACAAGAGTAACAACATACATTTTCTTATGGTTGGTTCTTGTGTGACAACCATGAACACAAAGAATGTTGGTTCTTGTGTTAACAACATTCATTTCATTTATTTGTTTTCTTGCTACAATAATTTGGTCATATACTCACTGGAAATAATAAGATATCAATGTGCATAAGAAAGCATCATTGTGTATAAGAAAGTCTTTTCTTTATCTTTAGGAATCATGCCAATATGTTTAACAATAGAAATGAAACAAAGTGTCGTTGGAAAAGAAATGTTAGTGAATCATAAATGGAATGATGAGATGGTAAAATGGAATAATGGTAATGAATATGGTTGGTTCTTGTGTGACAACCATGAACACAAAGAATGTTATTCTTGTGTTAACAACATTCATTTCCATATTATTTTTTCTTGCTACAATAATTTGGTCATATACTCAATCGAAATAATAAGATATCAATGTGCATAAGAAAGCATCATTGTGTATAAGAAAGTCTTTTCTTTATCTTTAGAATCATGCCAATATGTTTAACAATAGAAATGAAACAAAGTGTCGCTGGAAAAGAAATGTTAGTGAATATAAAATGGAAAATGATGATGGTAAAATGAATAATGGTACGACATGTGGTGAAATAGTCCCCCCCAACTGAATCGGTTGCAAGTCCCCCTCATGCAAATTAGTGTAGGTGATGGAAGGAAAGAGAGTATGGCGAGGAAATTTTCCAAAATATTCAAGTCAACATATAATGAATTGTGTGATTAAAAATTAGAAAAGAACATACCTCCACTTACCCAAAAAGTAGATGTAGTTATTGCAGCTGCTGGATCAAGAAAAACGTGATTGGCGCTGTAGCGACAACTATTGTAACTACTGGAGCAAAGAATATCTGAATGTGACTGATGAAATATGGAAGGTGTCACTGCTGCAAGATCAGGAAAATGTAACTGCTAATGCTGCTGCTGCTGTAACTGGATCATGGGAAGTGAAGGAATCTGAACTGCTACTGCTGAATCATGAGAAATGTGGAAGGCGGAGAATATGGAGTTGTGGTACTATCATAGATCTGAAATCAAACTGCTGCAACTGCTGAGGGGATCATGAAAAAGTGTATAGTCTTCATCCGCTACAAACTGATGGTACAATTATAATCATGCGAATGAATGTCGGTGTGGAGCATGAAGAGAAATAATTAGATTACCAACCATTGATGAATGTCGTTAACCTATGCGAGACAAACTCACTAGTGATGTCAATGAGTGTCAAGGTACCCGAGTACATCTTGTGAAGTGTGAATAAAGGTGTTGATGTCGAGCCACTTGCAAGATCTGATGATCAAGGGACATTGATGTATTCCCATGATCGTCAGCGAGAGAACTTGCCATTAAGGCATGCAAGCCTCTAGGTACTCAAAATGGACTCTAGTCTATTTCCTAGATAAGGTGATGAGGTCAATGGGGAAAGACTGTTGAAAGGTGGGCCTTAAGGAATCCCACATTAGTCAACACGAGTTTATAACAAGAAGGGTAGGAATATAGATAGATCTCAATAGAAACAATGTGTATGGAAAGGCAATGTAATCATGGAAAGGGAGTTTGTTTTATTCAAAAGGAAAACTAGAAAGGAAAAAATGAACTGAAAGAGATAAGGGAATGTATGCAACTCAGAAAAATAGGTGTGTGAAATCATGAAGGATAATTCAATGGAATATGGGCGTCAATACCAAGATGACTAATCATCCTTGAAGGAGAAATGGGATAGTGTCTCAACATGAAATTTGGAAAAATGCGGAAATATGAGTATCGCAACATGGTGTGTTAGCATGGTCGCTCTGTAACAACAAACATCAAGATGCACAAAAAGTTTCTGTGTAATAGAAAAATGTTTCTATGTAACAACAAACATCAGGATGCACAAAAATTTTCTGTGTATCAACAAATGTCATGACATGTGAGATGGAAAAAATCAACTCCTTCAAGCTTTCAATGAGGCATGTTTTCTGAAAATATCACTTCAGCATAAAATTTGATTGTCCTCAAACCTGAAAAATATTTAGCACTAATCCTGCATGAAACTTGTGAGAGCGTTGAAAAACATAAAATGCAGGAATTAATATGAATGCTAGCAACCAAACAAAATGAAATGCGTCTTTCTTACCTGTTTCCTTTGTGTGCTAGTTCCTTCGTCGATTGATTTTTGAAGTGACTCATGAAAACAAATGAGACTAAATGTAAAAAAAAAAAACATTGTTTTCAGGAATTATTGAGATGTTCATTTGCGAAATTTTATGTTTTATTGTTGTTTTGAGTTTTTGTAGGTGTATTTATTTCTACAAAAATAAACTAGAATATTAAGAAAAGTAAACTAGAAGGTTTTTGTTTTGTTTTTGTTTTTAAGTTTTATTTATTTATTGCGTTATTTTATTTTTTATTTTTTTGGTTCTTTTATTATTATTCTTTTTTTGTATATTATTTTTTTGAAGTTTTGTTTGTTTACCAAACCCTAAAGAAAAGAAACACTATATATGATTTTATAAACTAGGCACAAGTACAATAATCCATTGCTATACAAATTATCATGAACAAAAGCAAGTCAGGAAACAATACAAGATCCAACTTGCAATAAATTTTTAGTTGTCTGCAATTTGTTGATCTCTCAATACAAAGAAAATATTTCCTATCTGAGATCCAAAAATACATACAATTATCTTGCACGTCTGCAAAACCAATTGTAGTAAAAATGATTATAGAAATTGTCTTATGAGCAACAACCATTTTTTTGAACAACAGGCTGCCCTTTCATTTGTACAGTAGCAGGTCCGTTGCTATTCATGGCAGGCTGACTTTCCATCTCATTCTTGATCTCAACAACCATCGTCATGAAATCCTACTCCGCGTTAGTTGCATTCTTTTCACTTGTCTCCAAAAATGGAATGCCAATCTCATCCGCAAATGTCATTGCTGTATCATAATCAACTTCTCTATTAGCAGTCAAATCACATTTGTTTCCAACATACAACTTGTTGACATTCTTACTTGCATAGCGATCAATCTCATTCAACCATTTCTTCACATTATTGAAACTCTCTTGATTAGTAACATAATAAACCACAATGGTACCATGGGTACCACAATAATAGCTGTTTGTAATTGTTATAAGGTGGAGCTGAGCAGGTGCTATAAACGAAAGCGATTGTGGTGGGGGTAGAATGGGATCAATACCACATCAATGTGTGGAGGATGAGATGGAGATACAGATCGTGACTTTGGCATTGAACGAGGTGGCTATCGACGACCTGTATATATCTAAAAAAATCGGTGGCATCAAAGTTTCAGGTGTTTGCTTGCCTAGATTTTCCTTCCATCTTACATCTTTTACATGGAATTGGTTAAACGAAACACTCTTTTCGTACTCCTTTTTCGTATATGAAGATAAATAAACAAGAGCGACATAAGCATTGTTAGAACCCTTGTCATAAAACACAACATGCTGCGATGTATTTGAGAAATCTTTATCAATCCCATACTGAATGGCTGCACCAAAATGCTCCTTGATCAAAGATAATACATTGATGCCAGCAAGCTGAGTGGCTTGAATGATACCATTCCTCTCAGCTAGATGACACGAAAAACTTGGATCATCGCCAATATAGACGGAGATTAATCCAAACAAAGATTTAAAGAATGGAAAAATTAATACCAAACATGTCACTCGTTCAAGTCATCCCAAGCGAAAAAAGAAAATGACGAACCATCTTGTCAGTAAGTTTCTTCTTGGCTCATTCTTGTACCCTCCCAAATTCAATAAAGATCGAGAACAACAATGCAGCTGAGCAATAATGATATGAAGATGTTGATTGGCTTCATCTCTTAAACCTCTTGATCCCACATCTATTGTTATCATCAAACTTAGATATAAAATCCAAGGGTGCATGTGAAAGTTAGTTTTCTCGATGTTGTATAGATTTCAAAGACATAATTACACCAACTGATCATGATCGTAAGAATTGACAATATCAATAGCGCACAAAAATCCGGAGAAGATGTGAAAAGAAGTGGTCTCATCAAATCTCTATTCATTAATGGAATAAACTACCAACTACACAAGTAGCACCAAAAACTAGTCTGACCAATGTCATGATGTTGCGTGGTTTCTAATACTTGAGGATTTGCATGTTTCTCAGGCAAAAAAACGATTATTGAGATATTTCCTCTTCTTACTTGAGTGATTCTAGCAGTTAAAAATGCCAAAAAGAGGGTGAATAATTTGGAGAGAATCGGGCTTAAGTGAATAGTGGAATTCAGTTGTGATTTAGCCATGAAGGAGTCACTCATGGAACTGCGTGCTCAGGAAAATTTCATGCATAAAATCTGTGATTTCCCCTTAGTGGAATGTGATTTTATGCAACAATACTTAAGTAAGGTGGATAAGGAATAGTTGCACAATCAAGAAAAAAAAATATCTAATTTTTAATATGATGCTTAAATGAGAATCGAGGAGTAAATCCTAATTTTCTAAAGATGCAAAAAGAGAAGAGTTCATCTTATACTTTGTCATGTACTCTGATTCTCATTATTTAGAAAAATAGGATTTATCGTTGATTTGGTTCGTTTCCTTGATAATTGCAGATTTTACTTCAAGGTGTGATGGGGAAATGTTTCAGATCTATCATTTGCAGGTTTAGCATGCAAGACTGGAAAGCGCAATTCAATCAATCCCAATCATAGTTCAATTTTATTATAATTTATTATTTTTTTCTTCTTGGCCTAAGCACAATGCACCTTAAATGCATAGATCTAAACGATGTGAAGACATCAATTATCATGATCATATTGTTTCATTGTTGCAGATTTTATTCAGATAAGGCGAAAAGATGGTGGCTCAAACCAGAAATAACTCAGACCGAGAAGACATGGTTCAATCCATCGCAAACCAACGCATAAAAGTTCAGCCAAAGTTTCTATATGGAGCAATACTCATAGAGGTCATTGTCTCAGCTTAAAAGTCATTGTTTCAGTATGTAGTTTTAGCGACTGTTTCAGCATGCAACAACTGTTTTAGCATGAAAAATGTAGTTTTTTTTTATTCACGTAATGTGTACTGTTTTTATTTTGCAGGTTGAGGATGGATGCGAAAAAAAGATTTCATTTTTTTTTTTAAATGAAAACAAATTTTTTTAAGAAGAATTTAAATGAAAATTTTGAGTAAATGGAGACAAGTTTATTGAAAATTGTAGGTGAAAAATGGATTAAGAAAATTCTTTTATTGTCCACAATTAAAATTATTCCTGAAAATTGTTAGAGGCACCCTATTTTCTGATCCTCGCGATCGCTCGAAGCATGGAGGAGAGCATACTTATTCTAAGAAAACAAAACTGGAAATAAAATCCTACTTGCTCTATGCTAATTGAAACTTAAAGATTAGTTACATGTAGTCAAACTTCCAATGGAGCCAAGCACGCAACAGTAACAACAATATGTTCAGTGGTGATTTTTCAAATGAATAATGGAAATATTCGAAAGTGAATGAATCTAGTTGCTGTAACGAAAAACTAACTAAATAAAAATGAAATTTATCTAATCAAGTGCTTACCTGGAACCATTGCTCGATAATGATTTCATAGGCACGTTTTTCCTCGCTCAGATCTTGCTGTAACTCCTCTTCATCTTCCTCAATCTCCTAATCGAATGATTGTTCATCATCAAATATGTAGGGTTCTTCAGATGTTGAATCCTCATTTGTTGTTGGAGGAGTATTTGAATCTTTAATTGCTGTCAAGATCTCCTATTCCAGAGAAGAGGAGATCTTGACTTTCGTGAGGATCTGAGTGAGTAGTTCCAATATGACACCCATTGCTAAAACATATTGAAAAAGGGGTTCTTACAACACCCCCCCCAAAAAAAAAAACTGAAAATCATACTTGCTGAAACACATACTCTCCACAGTGGTAGAAAACACACTTGCTACAATTGAAATTCACTCTTGCGAAAAATAAAATTTGTGTAAATTGAAATTCACATTGTAGAGCTGGCAGGGAGAACATGAGGAGTCTCCAATCAAGTAGCTGCTATGACCCCTTACCAACATACGTAAATTACACTTGCAAGAAATCAAACTAAAATTCAATCCATCGTGCTTCCCCGACAATGATGCCAAAATGTCAGGCATAAATATTGTTGTTTAATTCTATTGTAGTATTTTCCCAACTATTTAATTTGTCAATCCGAGGTTTGTAGGCTTACGAAGCACACACACTATATATGCAGGATTGAAGTAGAAGTAATCTAATCTAAATTGTTGAAATGAAATTAATCTAGGAAAGCATTGAAAGACTAACTAGGAAAGCAGGGAATTAATCTAGGAAAGTAATACAACATGTGAAGAGTTGAATGAAAAAATACATATGTGAGCTCACACAATAAATCAATCTCAAATTATATTACAAGAGTCAAATGACAAATCATGAAAGAATAACAATGAAAGAATCAAATCTAAGAATCCCCTTCTCCTAATTACAAGACTAAATTATGAATTACATGAGGACCCTCATGAAGAGAGAACACTCTCTTATATACATGAGTGTCATAATTACAGATCCACTATTCTCTCAACCACTCTCAACTATTTTCCCATTATGACAAGATATGATCACTTCAAATCCTCCATACATCTCTCACATATCTTAGATAAGATATGCCAACCAAATCTTCCATGATCTTCTCTCTTTCAAATCTTCAAGTTTGAAGATGTAATTCGAATTTGAGGATTGGTGGTGTATTTTGACTTTGTTGCAATCTTCAAATATGCCTGCACACATCATCAAACTCATCCAACTTTGATATATAATGAAAATATGTTAATTTCTAATATTTAATCACAAATTCACTTATAATACTAAAATGAATAAAGTGGAAAATAATAAGATGAAACCCAAATGTATGTATGGAAATGGT
This sequence comes from Picea sitchensis, assembly GCA_010110895.2. Taxonomy (NCBI): domain Eukaryota; kingdom Viridiplantae; phylum Streptophyta; class Pinopsida; order Pinales; family Pinaceae; genus Picea; species Picea sitchensis. Next base: position 67,061 of record SNQJ01S0015297.1, on the reverse strand, counting down.
ATGATAAAAGGTTTATTAGGACCATGAAATGTAAGTAATGGTGAAGGAAAAAGGGGATATAAATGTGAAATTTTTGAGTCCTAATAATAAGAGGACTTGGTCACCTTGTGAAAATGAATTATGATTAATATGTCGGTCATTCCAAGCCTTTTGCCGATCCTTTTCCACCGTCCAATGAAAATTTGCTAAGAATCGAGCTTCTTCAAGTTCCATTAATTCCTCAATTCTTGCTACAAGGGATTCATCGCATGTCATCTTAGTAGCTTGTGAAATGAATAGACTCAGAATTATAAAAAAATATGGCATTACCACTTCTCATCTATACACCAACTGAAATGGGGTATACCTATGTACTCTCTTTGTAGTGGTTTGGTAAGCCCATAACACAACTGGAACTCTCTCATCCCAATCATCCTAATTGATACAACATACTTTGATTAAACCCCTTTCTAAGACCTTGTTGAATGCTTCTATTGTTCCATTCACTTAAGGATGGTATGGACTACTCTTATAGTGCTGAATCAAAATATCTCTTATGAGGATCGTGATAATGTCACTAATAAATTGAACTCTTTGATCACTAGTCAAGCTCCAAGGACAAACAAACCTGGTAATTATATTCTAAAAAATGAATCATGCTATTGTTTATGTAGAGAAATCTTGAACAAATTCTTCTTCAGCCCAACGAGTCAAGTAATCAGTTGCGGTAATAATGTATATTTCCTTAGAATACCTCACAGGGGGGTATATCGAACAAACAAAATCAACATCCCACTTTTCAAAGGCTTGCATTGATCGAATAGGGTGTAAGGGTAAATCGTCATGATGGGATGGCTTGCCAACTCACTGACATACATCATATTCCCTAACATATTATTTGGCATCCTTTAACACCATTGGCCACCATAATATTTTTTGTAATACCTTCCGGGTAGTTTCCTTTCGATCGATGTGTCCTCCCGCAACTCCACTGTGACACTCCCATAGAATTTATGATCTTTCATGGTAAAGCATGTGCATTTGAGGATGTTATCCAATCCTAATTTGTACAAGTGTCATGCAATCAATTGATAGTTTGTTTCTCGTACCACTAGGTGTTACTTTTGAGTTGCGGAATAACCTTCAGGATAGGCACCCATGCTAAGAAATAATGTAATGTCAGACAATTAATCATGAATAGCCTCAAATTTAAAAATATTTTCATCTGGGAGTTGATCATCTATAGCGTCACTACTCTCTCCTGACTCTAGTCTAGAAAAATGGTATGGACCCACATTTAGTATACATCGCTTAACAATGACCTCAAAATAAAATTCCTTAAACAACAATAACCATCTGCAAATTATTCCTTCTAACACATGCTTATTAACAAGATATTTCAAAGCAGAGTGATCAATAAATAATTTAAAGTGACTCCTTGGAAAACAATTTCTAAAATTTTGTAAAGAATAAACCATTTCCAAACCTTCCCTTTCAGTTGTAGTGTAGTTGTGTTTGGCTTGAGAAAGCTTTCGGCTAGAAAAGTAAATAGGATAGTCCAGGTTTCCTTCACCAGGTTGTGCAAGGATTTCTCCCAACGCAATACCAAAAGCATCAATATGTACGTGAAATTCCACTTACCAATTCAGGTAGAAGAGAATAAGAGCAATACTTGTCTTTTCTTCAAGGGTATCAAAGGCTTGAGCACATTCCAGTGTCCAACTAAAAGATTCAAATTTCTTCAACAATTTCTCCAATGAGGAAGTTATGCTTGAATAGTTTCTGTTAAAATTGTGATAATATCTAGTGTGACCCAACATTGATCACAACTGTTTAGCAGTTAAAGGTGGAGGCATATTCAATATCATGACAACCTTTGCAAGATCAACCAACACTCCTTCCCTACATACTATATGGCCTAGTAGATTCCCAAATGGTACACAAAAAATACACTTTTTCAAATTGAGGGAAATTTGTAGCTGTCTGCAACGATCAAATATCAGTCATAATAGAACTAGATGCTCTTTTAATAGGTTTCACATAGTCCAATAATCCATATATTCTTTGAGAAAATTGTGAATGAAGTCGCATAACGCTTCAATCACTATCCGAGAGAACATTGCTTGGGCATTCTTGAGCTTGAAAGGCATAATATTATAGGCAAATGATCCCCACTTGGTAGTGAATCTAGTATTTTTCTTGTCTTCTACTACAATTTTAATCTGGTGATACCTAGAAAAGCCATCTCTAAAAGAATAAGCTTCATTCCTCGCTACTTGATCTAGGAACTCATCGCTAAAAGGAGTGGGAAAAGGGTCATGTACATAGGTATTTTTCAAGATCCTGTAATCCTCACATACTTGTATATCCTCAGTACCTTTCTTGGTATGTATGATGATAGAAATGATCCATTCATCATCATGCACACTTAAAATCATCCCAATTGCTAACATTCTATCAATCTCCTTCTTCACCTTTTCTTTGACTCTGGGGTTCAGCTGGTATGACATGTGTTTGATCAGTTTTGATCCAAGCTTTAGCTTTATCTTCATCTCCCCTAATTATCCCTTAATACCTTTTAGTTTTGAAAATATTTTAGGGAATAGGTCCTCATATTCCCGCAACAAAGATTATATTTCTGTCATGGTCTATTCGTGTTAGTAGACTCCCATGGGTGCCATTTTTGGATTCTCCTCCCTCCATATGTTTATTTTTCACAAATTTAGGGGTTTGAAATAAGAACTATTAGCATCATCCAAATTAGTATGTTTAGCATCTCTATTACCTTCAGATTCTTTAAATGTCAAATTCCTAAGGTCCTCTAGATCTTCAAGATCTTCTAGGTCTCTATCAATCTTGCTACAGTCCATAGGTATTCATACAGGGGATGGATAAAGGCTATGACGAATTAGGTATTCATGTTTAGGAAAAACTAGAGGTGGGTGCATGGGATTAAATTCATCAGTAAAATGTAGTTTCTTAATTTGTTGTAGCACTAAGGCAAGTTCATGAGACTTACCCAAAAATGAGAAATCGTGACAGGATTGACATTGCAGTACTTCTCAACAAGCAGTTTGTCTTCTGATCTCTTAATGCACATACCAAGCACTTCGAATTTGTCCCAATGAATGAATTAATAGATGTACCCAAAATTGAGAAGGAAATTGCACATATTTCCATACCTTAATACAATATGCAACATGTTCATGTAGATGATAAGATGAATCATACAATTCTAGAGTTAAGAGTTGATGCTTCAACTTTTGATCCTTACATGACTGGATAACTTGCGATGGAAGGATGAATCCGTATTAAAGAGTGTGTTTGATCTCATTCCAAGAAGTCAAAGCTTCCTTATGCCTATCCCACCACCTAGCTGGAGATGATTTTAATGCAATATTAGGTACTGCTATTCTTTATTCTGGTTCAAATTTTTCTTTCGTATCAACTAGAAAGTTTCATAAATCTAAAGTTCCATCATAAATAGGGTGTTCTCGAATCTTTGTTCCAATCCACCTGGTGGATCTGATAGTTGCGAAACATCTTGAAATTTTTTCATACCTTCCTTGTTGCCAATTCTCAAAAGATAGCTCTGAATCTTCACTTGCAAACTAATACTTCGCCAACTTACTGACCCATCTATGGTAGGGTTAATATAGTCTGTCTGTTTTCTTGAAGTTAGAGTAAAGAGTTGATCTAGGACATCCTATTCCATAGTTTCCTCAGCTAGATCAGTATATCGAGGACCTTGGTGTGGGTCTATAGGTTGGGTTACTTTCATACAATTTACTTCAAATGTCATGATTTCCTTCTTGAGATATATAACAACATAATTATCACATGCCCAATAAATTCCCAATAGAGTTGGGTATGGATCCTTCTCCCCCATTACTTCTATGACAATGAATTTTTCTATTGTTTTAACGCCAACTAAGTCCACTTTGATTTTTTGCAGCCTCCCAATAGGGTAGATACAATACTGATTGCCATTTGCAACCAAATAAGTGAATAGACGAGCTTGGGCTTACCCATGGCTTCCCAAGTCTTCTTTGGTAGTATGTTGATGTTAGAACCCAAGTCTAGCATAACTTCAATAATCTCATAATCATTGATGTGGGAATTTAGTCTAAATTCTCTTCCATATCTCCACTTCCTCCTTTGTACTTACCTTTATTTCTTTCCGGAAGATTAACAAAAATCAACTCCTCTGGTCTCCCTTCAGTCTCTAAAGTCCCCTTGAGTGTGTTTTGAAAATTCTTAGTGAGTTGTTCATCATTCAAAATATCAAAAATAGTTGGAGCCATAAATCAATACTCTTTTGTGATTTCACTAGAGGGTCTTTCTGTACAAACAAATTTTCCACAACTCTTGGTTGAGGCTCGAAGCTTGGTTCTACGACTGTTGGACTTGAAAGTTTAGAAAATTTTCAGAACATTTCTACGATGTTATGGAAGAATACCTTCTGCCTTATGGGATCATACTTAGTATCTACCGATACTTCCTTCTGAATATTAATTTGATTAGGATTTTCAACATCGACACTAGTCCTTGTTCCTCCTCTAGTAATAATGTTAATATTGGGATTTTGTTCTTTAGTGATAGGCCAAGGCTCAGAATTTATTAAATTGGCACCTTGTTTCCTTGCACGATCTTCCCATTTCGTAATCAATTCTAGGAATTCCTCAGTGGCATTGGCGTTATTTCTGTGGTCTGTGCACCAAGGTATTCTTGGTAGTGGAAAATCTCTTGCAATATTCCCTTGTTCTTCATTGTTGTAACAATGAAATGGTCCTCTTCCGCCAGTATATCCACTTTTGAATCCTCCCCTACCTCCACGACCTACTCCAAACCATTGAGGAGCTTCATTGACCCTAAATGAAAACTGGTCCAATATATCTGCAAGAGCATCAAGACAGTGACACTATTTGGTAGTGTGAGTAGGTGACCCACAAAATTTGCAGTATATCGTATTCAGAAAAAGGGAATACTTTTTTAGGATTGGACAATGCCGAGGGGAGTGACCATGGCTTCGAAAATTTTCAAAATACTCCCCACTCTAGCCTCCTTGATGATTTGGTAAGGCATGGTATTTCACATGGCCATGAAATGGCATTGTAGTGGAAACTTGCATGACCCCTCCCGATGGTCCTACCGGTGGAGGCACCATCAGGTGAGGAGGGGGTCCTACACCCCTCAGTCTAGGACATTATGTCACTGTAAGAACCTCATCATAGCAATCAATACACCATACCTGTGGTTGACCTTATTTAGCGAGGGTCAATTATTGAATCTTTGCAATCAACACAAAAATCCAGCCTTGCAGCTACACAATATTAGTGTCTTTAGTCGGTCTGATAACCTGCGAGATTCTGGGATATCCAACCATTGCTTCAATTTTCATTGCTTGTTCTAAGGCTTCCCCTAACGTAGCTATTCTACGCTAGGTTAATAATATCTGGGTCAATGTTAACATCCCATGTATAAACCATTCTTGTTGGTGGTATTTGTGGATGGTGTTTTCCATTTTCCCTATCGCATCCTTAAATATTTGGTTATACTCCCACGTAGACTCACCATCTCTATGTTTTATCTCCCACAACTCAGAGAGAGCTTGTGTCTCTAACTATGGTAATAAAAATTCTTCTATGAACCTCTGTTTGACTTGAGCAAGAGTGAAAGCATGTCCTTGAGGATTCTAGTTCAACGAATTTCATATACCATTTTAAGGCATGACCTCTCAAGGTGGTCTGAAACTCAACTAGTTTGTTGGCATCCAGAGTTCCATAAGACCTCTAGATAGCTTCACAAAGAAACCAGTGTTGTTTGGCATCCTCATCCCCTATACCCAAAAAATATAGGTATCGGGTGAGGGATCATGCATTTTGATTTTCCATCAGAGAACTTGGAGATCCTATCAAAATGAACCTTGAAGGTCCAGGTTGTGAAATAACTAAAACAATTGCCACACTGCTACTACTACTATTTCTTGAACTTGCTAGACTAGAAGGTTTAGAAACAATAGAGCCTATAGAAATATTAATTGTAGAAATTAACAAACTTGCAGAAGGTGCTGGGAGAGTAAGAAACTCGAGGTTGGGTATTTCACCTACAGAGTGGGGTTTTTGAATTTGGGGGGTCATGTGTTCTTGCAATATTCCTTCTACTTAATAGTGCAGTCTAATAGATTTTGCCGTTAGGAGATATGATTATCTTGTAACTCCTTCTAAGGTCTCAACTAAGTAATCTTCTTTAGAGGTGACACCTATTCTTCCTACTTCATCCATTTCTCCTAAGGTTCCCATCACTTGTCTGCGTCCTTCAAAACATTCATTACTCTTGCCAAATCTCTCATTCAACCATCTTTTGTCTAGCCTTCTGGGTATTCGTAACTCTCGCAACTTCTCTAATTATTTCTTATGACTACCATCACAATCCATCTCCTTCCATGATGGATCAAATATCTTGATCACCTTTCTCATCTAAATCTACCACCTCTTTTCAGCAACCACATCCCTCCTTAGAGCTCATTCATTTCTTGTAGTTTTCTCTCGTCGTCCCCCATCTCCTGAAATTCCTTCTTTATTGGCACATGACCCTGCCTTGAACCAACTCCCCCCAAAGCACAGGGGTTTACACTGCCATCTCAATTGAAGGAACCGACAAGATTCCTTCTTTCATTAACAAAATATTTATCCAATTAGGGATTTCCTACAACAATCTTCCTTTGGGTCCCTTGTATAACACTTCCTCTACTTTCAAAAAATATTTTTGGTTCTCTGCAGAAAATTCAATAATATATCCTTCCAGAGTAATGTGTACCCATAAATCCACAACTCTAGAAATTGGATGATCTAGCTGGTGAAGAGATGTTATGCACTTAGCAATCCAATTATTGCTTCTCTTGACTCGATATTTGAATTATTGTTCTTCTTTCAGCTAGTCGAGCCACTGAAATTACACTTCCAAGAATCAAATCTAGAAGATATCATACTAGTCGCTCATAGGTTCCGAGTAAAAGACAATGTTCTTCACAACCCTCAAACTTTTACATCGTAAATCAACTTCCCGTAGAAAAAACTCATAACACCTTCTTTCCCACCAATTCTCAATGTTAGACTTAAGGATGTGATGATGCATCCTCTAAAAACTCACTTTAAAGATAGGTTCCAATAACATAACCATTTGTTGGTGCAAAATTGGAGATCGGGGTTCTCAGAGGATTGCCAACAAGGAGTATTGTTGTAGTCTAGTAACACTGGCATATTCAACCTTCCACAAGGTAAGGAGGTCTCACTTGAAGCACAGTCGAGACTTGTGTGAGGTGAAATGAATCAAAGAGGATGCATCATTAGGATTGATGCAACACAATGCGGATTCCTACTTTAACATATAAAGAATTATATTACCAATTTTCTAAACCAACATAAACATCGGATTAACCAGGTTGCATAGCATATATACAAGTCCATAGATCATAATTAATGATTAAATACCAAATAAATGGTACAAAATTAATTGCGTGATGAAGAAACTACATAGTTATACACATCATAACCAAATTTTTAGGGCCCAAATGATCTCTTATATTAACTGTATCTCAAAATTCATGATCTTGTGAGTACATCCTTCTTATCATAGATTATACATCACACTCCTTGTTCCAATACCCACTACAAAATCTATTGCTACGGCACAAGCACAATTATTTCCTCAAAATCCATTACAGTAGCTTATCGCACCAGGCTCAATGACAAGAATGACGATAGCTTGATAACGGAGAAAAAAAACAATAATACTAGCAACAACTGTCTAACAATGCACAATATGACTAGCAACCAACCAACCATTTCCCATTACATATTCCCATATTTCTAGCTTTCCCTCGGGCGCTTCTTGACTTCTTGATTCTGCTATTGTCTTTTCTTTATTCCGTGTCTGTTGTTTTTCCTTCTTTCTCCTTGCATGTTCTTGAAGCTTCTATCTCTTTCCACTTTCTTTTCCAATTGATGCATGGTCCGTTTTCACTGTTGGAATTCTTTCAATTAGCTTTTCGGTCATCCTAAATATTTTTCGACACTTCTAATCCTTCGCTAGGTTGTTGTGCTTTCCTGGAAAACTTTGGCCTTTCTTCAAAATCAGGTTCTCTTCAAAAATGGAGGGCCAAACATTATCTTCATCTTCATTTTCAATAAATTTGGATTTCCAAGTCTTTCATGCCAAATTATGCTATGGTTGTGGGTCTTTGCTACAAGTGCAATAGGTATTGGATCTTTTATAAGAAAATAATAGAACTTATAAAATTTGTCCTTAGGATCGAGAATACCCTTAGCAACAATACTGGATTTATTGTGCATATATTTAACAAGTTTATTTGGACAAAATTCTACCTTCTTTTAAGTCTCATTTATTTAAGATACAATTGACAAATTGGCACTCAAAAGATACATTATAAACATCAGTCATCACACCATTCTAGCATTCAATTTTATCACAACCAGTAGTAGTAAGAGCATAATCATTAGAAGCAAATTTTTGTTTTTATGTATCCTTTTTCATTGAGGAAAAGAGAGAAACATATTTAGCAATGTGATGGGTACAACTAGAATCAATTATCCATTTAATTTTAGAAGTGTGAGAATCTACGGCATGAGAATCACTAACAAAGAACATATAATTATCTACCTTACCTTTTGGAAGTTAGTGTTGCAGGTTGGTTGACCACTTAGTTGACATGTCTCCTTCAAGATTCTTAATTTTCTCCTTTAGGTCTTTAGTCTTATGCCAACAAGCCTTCTCCACGTGTCCTGATTTTTTGCAATAATGGTAGGTACTATTATTCCTACATTTCTTAGTCAATTCCTAATCATCATGATTCTTCTTAATGGTCTGGTTGACGTAATCTCATTATTTATCCCAGTCGCTTTTCTAACCTATTTCTTTATAGTTTTATTGTCTTTTTCCCTTCAACAAATTGGCTTATTGCTTAACTTCAAGTTTCTCTCCATCAAGTAGTTTTTCATATGACCTATTACAAAACCACAAAAAGAATCAAAGGAATAATCCTTACCATCTTCTTTTTTGGATGCCAACTAGCATGAATTTTTGAACACAATACATCATAGGGTTTCTTCATGTTCATCAATATCATTTCTATGATTTGATCATCCTTGTTCAAGAAACTCAATTCACATTTACCTCATTTCAACTGAAGCTCCTTCATGTGAGAAAAATAGTCTCCTATTCTTTCAAAAGAGAGAGGATCAAACTAGATTAACTCTTTCTCAATCTAGATAACTTGACTTTCATTGGTCTTATGAGATGGAGTTTTCGATCCCTTCTAGACTTGATTTTAATATTCAATCCTTATAATATGAAAGAAAATCTCCCTAGAGATGTAGGTTTTTATGACTCCTACATCCTCAACCTTCTTCCCATCAATGAAAAACTTTCATTTATCATCCACCATATCTAGAATCATAGTCTTTATAAAGTGACAAACACCTTACTCTTTAGTAATGTTTCCATATATTGTGCCCACATACAATAATAATGGCTATTTAGACCCATAGGTTATTTCTTGGAACTCAAGATCTTGATGTATAGATATAAACCCTGATTCAATCTTCAAATTGTAATTCGAAGTCAATCTATGAGAGAGATTTGACTCATCAAGAGCACATGCAAGTGGAAATTTCCAAAATACTTGTAGACAACATGCTAGGTATTAGTCTAATAGATTTGATTCCATGTTGGAGAACCAATGGATTAATATATCAAGGAGCTATACATTCCAAGATGAGGTGTTGTCTAAAGACATTGTTATAACATATAAGCACAAGTCAACATAGCTCAACATACAATAGGAAACACAATGAACAAAAAAATTCCATTATAGATTGGTCCACACACACACATCATTAAAGTTGAAATATCTCCCTTGAAGTGAGAAGGACATGGTCCACTTTGGTTGGATAGGTCACATAACAAACTCCTTGAATTTTTCCTTGACCTATGTACTAGTTGACTACCATGTTTGACTCTATTAAATAGTCGAATGTTGAGTTGACCACTTATTCGACTCTCCTAGTTGATTGTCGACTATCAAATAAATGTCTCCAAAATATCCAGATATGTGATAAACCTCTTGAACTTGTTATTCCAACAATTTAACTTGATGCATAGGAGTCTTTTGTAAATGAAAGCACCAAAAAATTATCCTAGTTGCTTGTTATAACTAAGACTAGACAAAAGAGATGAATGGACAACAACATAAACAACCTACCTATCCCGTGGCATGCATAGACAATATTAAAGTGTTAAAAAACGATTTTCAATCGTTCAAACATCATTTAAGCAACATGTTTTTGGGGGGAAAGAGGATTTCTTTACTATCCAATGGAAATGAAAAATAACATGAAATATTTCACATGGGAAGAAGCTAGCAAGTGTGGTCTATAATATTGCCCATGGGAGAGTCCTTTAATCGTCCAATGGGATCTCTCTATTCGTGAATATGAATAGGTAGCACTTCCCTTTGTTCATGGACAATTTGGAGGAGAAAATGGGTAGAATGAAAGTAAGAAAACACTAGATTAAGTGAGAGGAAGCAATGCTCTTCCTACTCTTAGGATTAATTTCTCAAACATAACCTTACATTCATAAGTTGTTATTAAATGCATGGGATGAATTTGTATTTCTAGGACATTGTTGAACCTCGAAAAAATAGTTATAATATGAATGATTGAGGTTTAATCATGGGTACCCATCTGACTGACTTTTCCTCAAGAGTGGCCAAGTATCACTCCATTGATGAGGATGTGACATTGGGTATGGGTATTTTATCACTAACTTCAACTTAGATATGACCAAAAGCATTCACGAATTATGGCATTCCTTGATTCACATATTTGCAAGGATCAAAAAAGTATTCCACGGGAACTAGAAACATCATGCAAGTTCAAGGAAACATCCTGGGTGAACCGTTATCTGGTCCACTATAAATTTGATTGGCGTGAATGCCATGTAATTGGCTTGTAAACCATGCTTTTAAGTGCATTAAGTTGAGTTAATGTTGCTTTGTGACGTTTCCCAGTGAAATCCTTAAATGTCGCATATGAATGAAATTGAGGTGATAACGCTCAATAAAATAAATTACCATTGTGGTTACAATAAGGCCTTATATGGAAATAACATCATAACACTTTCCCTACCCATGTATATTACACATATATCATACAAAACGCCAACTCCAACTCCTTGTTTCTCCCCAAATTGGAAGAGGTTCTAGTAGAAGCGTGATAGGCCTCTAAAAAATGTAGCTTATTGGAGGTTGACTTAGAAATATTTCTTATACCAAGATACAACCCAAATGTGGAAGGATTAGGAGAAATTATTTTCCCTACTTTCATAGAGATGATGCTAAGAACATTTTTTTGTTGTATAGTTGGGCTTGAATGATACATGATATTAAAATTGAATATTTTAACACAAATAAATACATAATGGAAACTATCTAATAAAATATACATCATGGAAATTTATTTGTTCCCAAATCTATGTAAAGTTGAAAAATGGGATGGGGAAGGTAAAGCAATTTAGGAGTGTAATTCAAATATCTTGTAAGACCATAATTTATACAATTTGGAAAATTGAAAACTAAGATTTCTTTTATCAATCAATCCTGCTCCTAGACTATATATGGGAGTAAGTGGGTTTTAAGGATTTAATGGTGGCCCCACATGGCATATGGGCATGTTGCAAGGTCAACATAATGTATACCACTTATTAATGAAAACATGAAATACTATAATTATACTATGAGCTTGTAAAAATTGCCATAATAAGACACAACAATGAATGTTTTAAAATTCAACTACTCATCCCGAATATAATCCAAGATCAAGGTTTGACCAATGTAACAATTAAACAATACTTGATATACCATTAACCTTATACCAATTGGGTCATACACAAAGGTATTGGGCCTACTACTAACACAATAGTTTATTAATGGTTATTAGGTTGTTATTCTTACTTAACAACCTTTCCCTCCTTCTTTGTATGGCCCAAGTGCATGAGTGTGTTAATTTAAATTTTGGATATGTCTATCTTTTGGCATCTGGAAATCATCTCTACGACTACAAAGTCTCTTTCCGTCACATCCTACATTAGTTGTTGGGATTTTTCCTTGAAAGTATATAATACCTAATAAACCTTGATCCTTATGCCAATGGGAAAATCAGCGAATGTAGCGTCTCTCTTACTAACATCATAATCAACCTTCCCCTCAATATTTGTATGATCCATGCACATAAGTGTGTTAATTTAAAATTGATATATGCCTATGTTATAAGATCTTGGAAAAGTTTCTATGATTATTTCCTTTATATCCTTCCCTCTTTTCCTACATTAGTTGTTGGGATTGGACCCCGTAAGCATATATTTCCTCATATACCTTGATCCTTATACCAAAGGGGAAATCCAAAAAGGTAGTGTTCCTCCTACTAATATAATAACTAACTATTGGTTTTAGGGTGATTATGATTTACTTGTTGGACTTTCCCTCCCTCCTCTATATGGCACATGCTTGTGAGTGTGTTAATAAAAGAGTATGATACACCTATGTAATGGTGTACTGAGATTACCATGATATAAAACATCCTTCCCTCCAATCCCACATTAGTTGTTGGGATTGGTATATGACAACATATGATCCCCAATACACCTTGATCCTTATGCCAATGAGGAATACATAAAGGTAGTGGCCCTCATACTAAAATAAGGATTGGTTAATGGTTACAAGGTGATTATTCTTATTTGTTTAACCTTCTCCTCCCTCCTTCATATGGCACATGTGCATGAGTGTGTTTAAAAAAGGGTCTAGTACACCTATGTTGTGGCACCTTAGGAATGCTTATAGAACTATAAAATATATCATCAACTACTTTACTCATCCCACATTTGTTGTTGTGATTGGTACATAACAACACATAATCCCCAATATACTTTTATCCTTATGTCAATGTGGCTCGACATTCATAGAGGTAATATCCCTTATACTAACATAATGGTTGATTAATGGTTGCAGGGTGATTATTATTTCTTTATTTACTTCCCTCACCCCCTATATGGCATGTTTCGATGAGTATGCTAATAAAGAGTTTGATATGCTTGTGTTAGGGAATCTAGGGATACTATCTACAACTATATAATATGTTTTCCTCATGTCCTTCAACCTTGTCCAACATTGGTTGTGAGGATTAGTCCATTGCAACATATAGCCCCAATATACCTTGATCCTTTTGATAACAAGGGAATACCTAAAGGTAGTGGCACTCCTACTAACATAATGGTTGATTAATTGTTTTGGGGTGATTATGAACTTAATTAGGCTTCCCCTCCCTCCCCTATATGGAACAAGGAGACCATTTCAAATAAACTCACTTACGGCCTTGATACTCATTCCTAAGGAATTCCTTATGTGAATAGCCTTGTTCATGTTATAAACCCTCTCGAAGATAAATTATGGACAAGATAATATATAATTTAACACGGAGGTTCTATCTTGATTAACTATGTATTGTAATTTACAATTGCTCACAATCTCTTCAAGTATAGTAAATTTTAGTTCATATTTTGAAAGGCCTTAACACTTGTTGTTTTTATATCTCTATATAACGTATTTACCAATGATGGTTAATATATATTAAGATGAAGAAGATCATTATGGGTGTCAAATTATATATTTATTTTGGGTTCCTTGCTAATATTATGCTTGTCAATATATATAAATTTCTTTGAGTTCCTTTCAAATCATTATCGGTCTCAAATTATTTATTGCCTCTTGGTTCCTTGTTTTGGAGATTACTTTGATATTTATTAGTTAATAATTTTCCATAAGGATTTCTTCCTAATAACATATTTACAGACCATGAGTATGTTGGATTATTGAGAGGGGGGGTGAATCAGTAATAGAGCAATTTATTCATTTTTAACCATATAATCCAAGTGTTATATCAATGTAGCATTATCATCCAATAACTATAGAGTAAATAAGCAATGAAAAAATGAACAATCATACACATACATAGTACACCAGTGTTTTACATGGAAACCCAAAGCGGGAGAAAACCACATAATTCTTTTTCTTATATGTCTTGAAGAATTACATTCATTGGAAGCACCAACTTCCTTTGTTTTCCAGCTGAAACTGGAAGGAGGCTCCAACCCCTTAGTTTCTCAGGCTACAACTTGAGGGAAGCTCCAACTCCCCAATTCTCTGGCTACAACCAGAATGAGGCTACAACCCCCTATGTTCTCCGACTACAACTGGAAGGTGGCTACAACCACATGTCCTTGCCCCATCCAACCACCCTGATGTATAAGTAGAATGATGGAACCACTGTCACACTATCACTTTGAGATATACTGTTGTAAACCTGTACCAATAAACCTGCACCAAACAACCTGCACCAATAAAACTGAACCATGCATCAACCATGCATCAACCTATACCTCAACCTGTAATCACCCTGTACCATAAAAAAGTGCATCCAACCATGTACCAAGTATGTGCCAATCATTTATCAACTACTCATCAACTATGACTCATTAATATGTACCAACATCATCAACTATACACCTCATGTGTGTGCCAACTCATCAACTACTTGTCTCAACCATGTACCCAACATGTACCTCAACCAAAGCCTCATCAATTTCATCATCAAATCTGATTTGTAACTCTGTAATGAACCTGGTGTATATGATCACATGCAGAAACGGCCTGGGCTGACTTTAAAAACACGAGACTAGCATTTCATCAAACTTTTCTTTAGTCTCCTTGGTAGTTTGGATTAGTCAACAACCCTAACTTGAAATAATCATAATATGTACCTGTAATGAAAGATCTGAAAAAATTACACAATGTTCTTCAATGTGTTTTATGCAATTCCTCCAGTAGTGTCCTTGGAACCTATCATAAAGGAGTTAAAAAAATGTCATACCTTGTTGAATTGGCTTATTCTAAGAGAGCACACTTGTAGAGTGTGCCCCACCCTGAAATATTTGTTGTATGGGATGTAGAAATTTTACATAGAATAATACAAGTTGTAATCTAACCAACATTTTTTCTTACTTAATTTGGATCTGTAATGAATAAGTTATGACGTTTTTACGAAATACTTGTTTTAGACTAGTTTTAGGACTAATAAAACCCTATTTTCCCTTTGGTGTAACTATAAAAATACAATTACCCACAAGATGAAATTAGTACAACAACTACTTGGATATGGTTTCTCAATGGCCTATCAATTTCACCGTCTGAATCATCTAGAAAAAAAAGTTATTGAAAATGGTGAGATGACACGTAAATAACATGTAAGCATCATCAAAATTTATCCTCCCTTGAATTTCAGCCTTCTTTTCATCACTTTCTCTCACGAAATTCGGATTAGATGTCCTTTGGTTACCTGAGACACTTATAGATATTCAATAATGCTCCAAGTGTGATATAAAATGTGAGCCTTGCCTCTTATTTATACTTTCATGTGAAAACTCCTCAGGGTTTACTTTTCCAACCTCTTATACTTTCATATTTTAGGGTTAACAAACTTCTAACCACTTGTCAATTGGTAATTTATCCATTAAATTTATTATTTAAATAATTTATTTGTATCCACTTTGACTTATAGTACCTCATCACTTCACTTTACACTCGAGGTTGCCTTCTAACCATCTTAAAGCCACTTTCCTTATTTTAGGTCTAACCACTTTTAACACTTGTCAACTTAGTAATTTATCCATTAACTGTTATTTTAAATAATTTATTTTGTATTCTTTGAATTATAGTACACTCATCACTTCCTTTATTATTTACCTTTTAAAATATCTTAAACCACTTTGACTACTTTGACCTTTTTGGGGCTTCTAGATGACTCATGAGGGTTCTCCAAACTTCACATGGCCAAACTCTCTAACCATGAGATTTTGTGTGGCGTTCCACATCCTGCTTGGAAATGGCATGACATGCTATTCTATATAGATAGTATTACCTACAAATATATCAAAACTCATACTATTATCTATCAAAACAAGCTTGGTCCATTACCCAAACTTGGGTTCTTCAACTTTCTTCAGAGGTTGACATCAATGACAACTAACCTTGATCAACAATATCCCCCTTGTCATTGATGAAAACACTACGATGAAATACTTAAATCATGTCATGAAATATTGAAGTTATATCGGCTCTTGATCCCCTAGAACCATGCCCTACGTCCTTTGTATCCTAGCCGGCATCCCCTTTGTCATCAATGACAAAGGTATTTTCTCCATCAGTTGCTCCCCTAAGCCAGGCTGTCCTCTTTGTAGTGTTTCATTATTGCATATAAGATATATAAGATAAACATTCAAATAATTCATTTGGAGTAGAAATAACTTCAGTCTCTCCACGAAGATACTCAAGGCTTCAGTAAAGTGGTTTGTAAAGATGCACTTCACTTGTTATTTTGTGCCCATACTCAACTCTAATGTTCTTTTCTACAATACGTTTAGAAAGTGATACTTGAATGGAATGTGCTCAGTCTTCATCTTGGGTCATCACCGGGGATCTTTGAATCTTGATAAACTTGTATTATACAATAGATTGGAATGGCATCATACTCACTTGTATATCTGTCGAGGAGTTTGTTTCATCCAAAAGAACTTGTGTCTGACGTATTACTCTTTTACCAATATGCTCTACTTCAAAGCGTAGATAAAGAATCTGATGATTGTTTCTTACTTAGCGATGATCTTGAACCTCTGAGTAGAATGTTTCTCCCATGGTGCTTAGGTGATCCTCAGCTGCTTACCTTAATCTTGCTGGCTGTGTAGGCAATAGTGGTGAATTCTTTCCTTTTTGGATACCATAATCCAAGCTATTATGTTCCTTTGAGATATCCAAATCCTCTTCCTTTGCTTCAATACATGTGTTTCGCTTTGGTGTTGCTTGGCTCGTGCCTGTCCAATTGTACAATATTACATGCAGTGCGGATGATGTCACATATAGTAAATTACCAATCATTGACTGTATTGCCTCACGATCATAGACTTTGAATCATCATCTTTTCTCAACACCTTCAGTTTACATGGGAGCGATAACTGGTTTACAATCTTGCATTCGAACCTCTTTATAGCATTTCTATGATATACTTGGTTTGAAATAAAAATTCCTCGGTTTCTTTGATGTCTCGAGTCCCAAAAAGAGGATAATTCTCCAAGTAATGACATTTCAAATTCATTATACATATCATTTGCAAATTGCGGCTTAACACAATCATCATGACATTTCAAATTCATTATGCATATCCTTTGCAAATTTTTGGCTTAACCTGTCATCATCACTACCAAAAATAATATCATCAAGATAAAATTCAATTAATAAAATACTATCTTGACTTACCTTGATGTAGAGGTTGTTGTCTGCACTTCCTTTTCTGAACCCTGCCTGTTGTAAATATTTATCCAGTCTATAGTACCATGCTCTCAGAGCCTGTTTTAGACCATACAAGGCCTTCTTTAATTTACACACATAATCTGCATTCTCTGACAACTGAAATCCTTTTGGTTGTTCAATGTAGACTTCTTCTTCAAGTTCCCCATTCAAAAAAGCTGATTTTATGTCCATATGATACACTTTAATATTTTTGGAGCATGCATAAGCTAAAAGCAATTAGATTGCTTCCATTATGGAAACTAGGGAAAATGTCTCTTCAAAGTCGATTCCTTCAACCTGTGCATATCCTTTACATACCAATCTAGCTTTGTTCCTTATAACCCGTCCATATTCATTCAATTTATTCCTGTATACCCACTTTGTGTCGATCACATTCTTATCCTTTGGTCTTGGAACCAATTTCCAAGTGTCATTTTTCTCTGTTTGATCCAATTCTTTATCCATGGCCTTTTTCCAAAATTAATCCTTGCTGGCATCTTTAAAGCAGGTTGGTTCAATCGTAGATGAGAGTTATAGGTGCGTTTGTTCTGGTGAATGGATTCTTCTTCTAGTCTCAACTCTTGCATCTTTGTTTCCGATAATCTGATCTGAAGGATGATTCTTTTGTACTCGTCTGCTAGGTGTCTTTGGAGGCACTTTTCGAACTTTCTCTTCTACTTTTGTCGGATCCTCTTCATCTTCCCCTTCTGCTTCTTTTTCATCTTCTGTTTCTTCTTCATAAAGTTGTTCCATTGATTCATTTTCTTCTTCCTTTAATTCTTTTCTACCTGTTTCATCAATTGTTACGTTGATGCTTTCCACAACTTTGTTCAATATCAAGTTGTAACACTTGTATGTTTTCCTTGTACTTGAGTAACCAACAAGTACTCCTTTTTCCACATGAGAGCCGAACTTTCCCATTCTACAATCTTCTCTTTTGATGTAGCATTTTCTTCCAAAAACTCTAAAGTGATTCACATTTGTTGGTCTTCCTTTCCATAGCTTGTAGGGAGTTTTTCAGTGTTGTTTCTGAGAATTACTCTATTTCAAATGTGAACTATTGTATGCACTGCCTATTTCCAAAAAATATTTGTCAATTTGGAATCCATTAGCATTGTTCGAGCCATTTCCTGTACTATCATGTTCTTTCTTTCAACAACTCCATTATGTTGAGGTGTCCTAGAAACACAGAATTGCCTTTTTATTCCATCACTGCTGTAGTAGTCCATAAATTCCTTTGAAGTGAACTCTCCTCCATTAACAGATCTTAAACATTTGATTTTTGAATCCATTTCATTTTCAACCATTTCCTTGTAGATCTTGAAGTTTTCAAAATATTTTGAATTATTCTTGAGAAAACAAACTGCAGTCATTCTTGTATAATAATCAACTAATAACATAAAGTATTTCTCACCTTTTAAACCCTTTGTTGTAGTTAATCCAACTAGATCAATATGCACAATTTCCAATGGTATTGTTGTTGTATATTCCTTTGATTTGAACCCAATCTTTGTTTGCTTTCCTTGTTGACAATGCTTGCATAAAGTGTTGGATGGTTTCGTGATCTGGGGAATTTCTCTGAATGCTTCTCTTTTGTTGACTTTGAAAAGGTTATCAAAATGTATGTGACCCATTCTTATGTGCCATAGCCAACTTTCATCTTCCTTTCCTAGACAACGCTTTTCATTTCCAATTTCACTTAACACATATATGTTTCTTGAAGTTCTCGCAGCTGTAGCAATCAATTTTCGTGAACCTTCTTTTCTTATGTCGCACTTTTGTGAATCGAAAGTAACTTTATGAACTTGGTCACACATTTGACTCACACTTAGAATATTATGTTTCATATCTTCTACTAGTAGAACATTTTCTATTTTTGTATTCTTGTTCCCAATTCTGACTGTGCATTTTCCAATGATTTTAGCTAAATCATCATTTCCGAAGGAGACTGGTCCATCTCTTTCCTTTCTTAATGTAAGAAACCTGTATCTATCACCTATCATGTGTTTTTAACAACCACTGTCAACATACCAACTACATTTTTTCTGCTTAGCTTGTAGAGCGAGTGTGCTTCTTCATTGTTGTACTGATTCTTCTTTCTTATCCATGTCATTTTTTGAGGTTCCTGTCTGTGATTGTTGTTGTTATGTTGTGGTTCTTTAGGAGGGATTTTCATTCTACAATCTTTTTCCATGTGTCCAAAGTTGTTACACTTGTATCATTCCACTTCATTGCTTAATGATTCAAACATGTTGTAACTTCTTCTCTGTGTTTCACTAGGCCTTCTTGGATAACTATTTTGTGTATGACATTCAAAGTTGTTTATGTTCCTATTGTTAGCTATGGAATTCACAACTTTATGTCCAAAATTATTACATGCATAACATAAACCAAAAACGATAGTTTGATACCTGGGATTTGAATATCTTCTGAAAGGAGGTGCTCTTGCGAATCCTTCTTCTTCCCGATACCTATCTACTTCTGTCGGTCGTTGATTTTGAAATATGAATTTTCTCGGTGGAGGAGTGTCCCTGTAATTTTCTTTGTAGACCTTTCTATTCCCTTTGATTGTTTCTACATAGATTTTTGGATATGTTTCTTGTTATGTTGTTTTGGAGCTTGATCGCTTTTCTGTTTGATTGTATCCAAGTCCAGACTTGTCATGATTAGGCCTTTGACTACCGATAATGTCATTCAAAACTTTTGAGATGTTCTGCATATTTTTATTTTGAATATCCTTTCTTAATGTGACAATCTTTGCTTCCAAATTTTCAATGATCCCGTCTCTTCCTTCTAGTTGTTATTTGAGTGCTTCTTCAATTCTTTTATCTTCTTCAATTTGAACCTTCAAACTTGTGATCATTTGTTCTAATTCCCGAGTGTCTTCTTTCTTGTCTAGTTCCACTTATAGCTTCTTGTTTTTCCTCTTTTCTCTTCTGATAACTTCTATGGAACTCAACAATTCCTCTCAGTAGTCAACTTCCGCGTCTTCAATTTCTTCTTCGAATTCTTCATATTCTTCTTCGAAGTCTCTTTATCAGAGTCTTCTACTGCCATGAATAGAACTATTTCTATCTCACTGTCATTGACTTCATATTCATCTGATGATGAGATGTCTTCTTTGGTGCATAAGCTTTTCTTTGTGGTTCTTTTTCCTTTATATGTTTGTTTGTTTTTTGAGAAACCTTCATCATTTCTCTTTTTCTTATGAGGACATTTGTTAGAAAAATGACCAATACCATCACAATTAAAAAAAATTAAAGGAAGCTTACCTCTATACCTGTTGTCAGTTCCCTTATTCAATCTTTTGACAAAGTTGGCCACTTCTTCATCATCTTCTGAGACGTCACTATTGCTGCTATGTTCTTTTTCTTGTTGCTTTCACTTTTTCTTTGATCTTTTGGATGATTTGAAGGCTTCTTCTTTTACATCTGGATTTTCTTGTTCAGTTCTCATTTAATATGTTGTGAAGATTCCATGTAGTTCGTCCATGCTTATTGAGTTTAGATATTCTCTTTCTTCTAGTGCTAATATCTTAGGGTCAAATATCATAGGAAGATATATTAGTACCTTTTGAACAATTACAGATTCTTGAATTTCTTCTCCCAATCCCATGATTGCATTTATTGTTTCATTGACTCGTAAGAAGTAAGCTGCAATATTCTCATATTCCTTCATCTTTAGTTGTTCGAACCGACCTATGTAAGTTTGAAGCTTTGCTGCTTTGACTTTTGAATCTCCTTCATAAATATTTTGAAGTTTGTCGCAAATCTCTTTAGCAGATTTACAATGTGCAACTTTGGTGAATATTGTTTCACCAAGACCATTCAGAAGTGCATTTGTGGCTTTGGAATTATTCTGACCGAGTTTCACCGCTTTGTCATTTATTGGAAGAACTGCTGGTATTGTGTATCCATCTACAATTGATTTCCAAATTTCAAATCCCTGTGCCTGTATATATGTATTCATCCTTATGCTCCAAAATGCATACTTCTATCTATCAAACTGTGGTATTCCATTTTTATACAAGTTGTTTCTCTCCACAATCTACCTTTCAGTGGTTAAATTGATTTATGAAGGAACCTGCTATGATACCAATTGTTGGATTACTGACAGGGGGGGTGAATCAATAATAGAGAAATTTAATCCTTTTTAACCGTATAATCCAAGTGTTATATCAATGTAGCATTATCATCCAATAACTACATAGTAAATAAGTAATGAACACATGAACAATCATACACATACACATTACACCAGTGTTTTATGTGGAAACCCAAAGCGAGAGAAAACCACATAATGTTTTTTCTTATATGTCTTAAAGAATTACATTCATTGGAAGCACCAACTTCCTTTTTTTTCCTGCTGCAACTGGAAGGAGGCTCCAACCCCCTAGTTTCTCAAGCTACAACTTGAGAGAAGATCCAACTCTCCAATTCTCTGGCTATAACAAGAAGGAGGCTACAACCCCCTATGTTCTCTGGCTACAACCAGAAGGTGGCTACAACCATCTGTCCTTGCCCCGTCCAAACGCCCTGACGTATAAGTAGAATGATGGAACCACTATCCCACTATCACTTTGATATATATTGTTGTAAACATGTACCAATAAACCTACACCAAACAACCTGTACCAATAAACCTGAACCATGCATCAACCTGTACCTCAACCTATAATCAACCTGTACCATAAAAAAATGAATCCAACCATGTACCAAGTATGTACCAATCATGTATCAACTACTCATCAATATGTACCAATATCATCAACTATACACCTCATGTATGTGCCAACTCATCAACTACTTGTCTCAACCATGTACCCAACATGTCCCTCAAGAAAAAACCCTCATCAATTTCATCATCCAAATCTTATTTGTAACTCTATAATAGACCTGGTGTATATGATCACACACTTGAAAAACTTCCTTAACTTTAACAAAACAAGACTAGCATTTTCATCAAACTTTTCTTTAGTATCACATGACTAGTTTTGGATTAGTCAACAACCCTAACTTGAAATAATCATAACTATGTACCTGTAATGAATAAAAATCTGAAAATAGTACACAATGTTCGTCAATTTGTTTTATGAAATTCCTCCAGGTGTCACTACTTGGAACCTCTCATAAAAGGAGTTATAGCAAAAATGGCATACCCTGTTGAATTCTGGATTATTCTAGAGAGAGAAATTGTAGAGAGTGCCCCGCACATAATATTTGTTGTATGGATATAAATATGTTACAAATTATAATACAGACTGTACTCTAACCAACACATTTGGTATTACTTAATTTGGACCTGTTATGAATAAGTTATGATGTTTTTACCCGAAACACCTATTTTAGACTAGTTTCAGGACTAGCCACAAACCCTATTTTCCACGGAGTGTAACTACAAAAATACAACGATCCACGAGCTGAAATTCGTACCACAACTACTTGGATATGTTTTCTCAATTTCATATCAATTTCATAGTTTGAATCATTCTAGAAAACAAGTTATTGCGAAAATGGTGAGATGACCTGCAAATAACATACCTTATAAAGCATTATCAAAATAATTTATCCTCCCTTGAATTTCGGCCTTCTTTACTTCACCTTCTCTTTAAAATTTGGCTTAGATATCCTTTGGTTACCTCAGTCACCTGTAGATATTCAATATGCTCAAGTGTGATATAATATGAGAGAGACTTTCCTCTTATTTATACTTTCATGTAGCTTCTTCAAGGGGTTACCTTTTAACCATCTTAACCCATTTTCCTTATTTTAGGGTTAACCAACTTCTAACCACTTGTCTAATTAGTAATTTATCCATTAACTTTATTATTTAAATAATTTGTTTTGTATCCACTTTGACTTATAGTACACTCATCACTTCATTTTACCTCAAGGGGTTACCTTCTAACCATCTTAAACCACTCTCATTATTTTAGGGCTAACGTCCCACTTCTAACCACTTGTCAACTTAGTAATTTCTCCATTAACTCTATTATTTAAATAATTATTTTTTATTCACTTCAAATTATAGTACACTCATCACTTCACTTTATTATTTACCTTCTAAAAATCTCTTAAACCACTTTGACTACTTTGACCTTTTGGGGCTTATAGATGACTTATGAGGGTTATCCAACTTCACATGGCCAGAACTCTCTAACCATGAGGAGTTATGTGACGTTCCAAATACCAATGGAAATGACATGACATGTACTATCCATATAAAATATTATTACCTACAAATATATCAAAACTCATACCGTTATCCATCAAACAAACATGGTTCCATTACCCAAACCTGGGTTCTCCAAACTTCTTCAAGGGTTGACATCAATGACAACCAACCTTAATCAAAAGAGTATGTTTGGCCATTGGATTCCCAAATACATTTTTAGAGTTTAAAGGAACTTAATTTGAGCAAAAATTTTCAACATTTACCACAATTTTGACTGCTTCAATGTGCTTTTTCATTGGAAAAGGGGAGTGCATTGAAATTTTAGTGACAATCATAGTTTGGATGCCATTATGTCTCTACAAATTGCATGCCTTACTACATACTCTCTCTATAGTTATCTAAGATTTGAAATGATCTCTTCTCTCTATTGTCTTCTTAGGCTTGAACTAGTTTACAATGTTCAATGAAGGCTTATGAGGTGTTGGAATTATTTGAAGCTCATGAGATGTTGGAATGTTCTCTTCTCTCTATTGTCTTTCGGTGCTTCTTTCTTTTTCTTTCCTTGCATCCTTGTTTTTGTCCTTTCCTATGGCTTCTTGTTCGTTTTTTCCACGCATAGGATTCCTTCTATTTCAACTTTCCCTGTCATTGGATTCTATGTATTCTTTCGCTTTGTTGTGGATTCCTTCTAAACCCTTTACCTAACTATTCATAGTCATTCTCTTCTCTTCCTCTGTGAGCTTCTCCATGTTCACTGTGAGCTAAAAATAGCCTCTGCAGTAATAGGTTTGCTTCACCCTACTACATAATACCTCCCTAAGCTTCTCTCTTGGACTTGGTCTTTTGGTATCCGCAGTTCCTTCTGCTAGAACCTTTTGAGATTCCTTTTCTCCTCAACTACCATAGCTATAGACTTCTTCCCTTTCTCACTTTCTCTCAAGAGCTTCGCTTGCTCTTTTCTCTAGACAAATATACCCACATTTGCAACTGTGGAGCTGTCTCAAAAGATTCTACCCAACCTCATCTGGAAGTTGTTCCTCTTTCTGTTACAACTTTCTTGTTGTAGGGTTCTACCACAAATTTCCTTTTCTCTTGAAGTCTGCATCCTTTTCTCTTTCCCCATTTATCTTATTTTTTCTTGCATTCCTCTGTCATGGAGTCAACATCATCTTCATTCTTCACTAGTATTCTTTCTGCTATCGTCTTCTTCTGTCCTAGACTCAAAATCTTCTTCTTGAATAATTCTTTCTCTAAATATTCCACACAATACATGCATAAAATGTTTTATTTTGGGAGGGACGTCTCCATCAACAAGACACCTATGGCACTAGGTTGGAAAAATTAATTAACACACCAATATCATGATTTTACATGACTTTACCTTTGACCTTGACAATCTGAATGAATTTTCTTTGCTTAAACCTTGACTCCAAACTCTCAAATTGACTTCAACTCTTTTACATCAACAAAATCTCATGTAATGGTTTGATAATAAATTTAAATATGGGGTGCTGGGTACTGCATAACATGCACCCAACAATTAAACATCAATGACTTCTTTCAAATTCAACTTTGTTTCCATATTTGACACTCACTTCATTAGACAAGCAAGAATCCATTACATAACCAAGATATTTTGATCCACACCTAGACTTCCTGGACTTGACTTTGACATTAATTTTTACTCACATGAATTTACTTTCAACTTAGATTGACTCATTTGGACTCATTTTAAACTTAGATCTATAGACTCATATAAAACATTTAGATGACTCTTGACACAAGGACCACTCACTTTCTCTTAGACTTTATCTTAACTTTGACTCTTCAATACATAATCACTTTAACCCTTTTCATGACTATCTTGCCACTTATAAAATAAGGAATCACAAAAAAATTTAATTTCAATGCATGTTTCTTGCCATATAATTTCCTTTGACATCATGGTCGACCACTTATTTTATGGAACCACTACATGACTTTTAAAAATAAAACTTTCCTTATGACACTACACCTCTAAGTATTTTCCATAAAATGTTTCTTTGACATCATGGTCGACCACTTATTTTATGGAACCACTACATGACTTTTAAAAATAAAACTTTCCTTATGACACTACACCTCTAAGTATTTTCCATAAAATGTTTTTTTTAATTGAGATTTGTACCAAACTATATTTACTTTGATAAAATAACATTTCACTTTTTAAATATATGGAAAATCTTCTCTCAACTAATAAGAATTTGGCTTTGAAAACTCATACTCTTTTCAAATACCTCCAAAAGATGTCGAACTCTACTAGTATGTTGTCAATGCACAACCACCATGGATATTCATGTAGCAACATATTCCATGACCCGACGAACAAATATGTCCACGCTAGGGAAAATTTCGATAAAAAAGTTGGACAACGACTTCTTCAATACCACTTGATGGGACCTTTGAATGTAATACATTCTATTGCTAGCAAGCACGTGACTCCTTGGGAATGCATTTGAACATTGACATTTAAAATTGGGTGTTGGTTTCTCAAAATGGACAACATGGCTACATATAGTCTATGTGAGCAGGGTTGGAATTTCAAATCCAAACAACCCGTGAAATTTGATGGTTTCCGCAACTTAGATGCCCGTTTTGACAGATTTAACTAAGAATGTTGACGGTTTGCTAAATTTTTTTAACATATTTGATGAGAAAATTGACTTGTGATGGGAAATTTGCCCATCAAATTCCATTCCTGCTTCCATCCATAGCCAATGCCAATATCCTTTTTTGATAGCACTACTTGTTGATCTCTCGAACAATCGCTTGATCTCTCAAGACTGCCCATTCTATTTTGGACGAACGTACGAGATTGCATCATGTAAAAAATTGATGTAGTGTGTCATATACTTCCAGCTCTATTTTAGATGGACAAATATGTCCATCATATAGCCACATTATTTTAGTGTTTTTTTTTCATAATTCCATCAAAATTTGGATGCAGGGATAGCAAAATTTTCACTTTGATGCAAAAGATTGCAAATTGCAATTTTGGACTAATTATTGTACTTTGAAAAGATTCATGGAGGAATTGGATTGCATCATGTGAAAAGATTCTCCATACAAATCAGGAGGATGTAGTGTTTTAGAGAATTTTAGTTTTGGTTTGGAAGGAGGGATGGAATTGAATCATGTGAAAATATTCCTTGTCCAATGGAGGATGATGTAGTGTGTTAGACACTGCGAGTTTTGTTTGAACAGAGAGACGGGATTTCATCATGTGAAAAGATTCATCATCCAATGAAGGAGGATGTAGTGTGCCATACATTTCCAGTTTTATTTTGGATGGAGGGATGGGATTGCATCATGTGAAAAGATTCCTCGCCCAACGAAGGAGGATTTAGTGTATTAGAGACTATCGATTTTGTTTTGGACAGAGGGATGGGATTGCATCATGTGAAAATATTCCTCATTCAATGCAGGAGGATGTAGTGTATCAGACACTGCTAGTTTTGTTTTGGATGGAGGGATATGATTGTATCATGTGAAAATATTCATCATCCAAATGAGGAGTGTTGTGGGTGGGAATCCCTCCTACAGACTTAGCATTTAAGGGCTCTAATTGTGCATGCATAAAATGACTGTTTCAAAGGCCTCAACTCTTTCCTATTCTCCTAACACAAAACCCCACATTCATGCAATACAAAGATGTAAATGAGATTCGATAACTCTACCTTAAGTCCTTTGTTTGATGTCGATCCCTTTTCTTTCACTCGCTCTTTGATTGCAAGCCTCCTCCCAAAGCTGACCTGCATTCACACATGAACAAACAAAAAGCTGCGAGCATGCATTTCATATACTAATTGCTGGGTTAGTTGTGACAATATCATAAAATAAATATTCAACTTGAGCACATGATATGGTGGGATGGGAAAATTATTCCTTTTTGTATTAATCTTCACAAGAGTAAACTTTACAATATGTGGCCGACATTGCTCCTCGAACCTGGTCTTGGGCTCCTCTTCACAATGCACCAACTACTCAACCTCACAATGTAATTGCAGGAAATTAGAGCAAAGGAGGGATAAATTTGGGCAGAGTTTCTATATTCTTTTTCTTTCTTTGAAATGGGACCCCTACCCCTTCTTTTATAGGCTAGAAGGAGCTAGGTATTTGGTCGAGTGACTGGCCATGCATGGTCAAGAGGTTTAGTTAACTTACCCAAAACTGTGTGTTCCGTAGGCAACTTTCTATTTTTTGTGATTTTGTAGGTACACGCGGGCTATAGTGGGTCAACTAGAGTGTACATGCGGGTTGTAGTGGAGCAGGGTGCGTGTGCATTTAAAAAGGGTGTTTTTAAGAAGAGTTGTTCAGTATTAGCTTGGAAAAGAAGGAATATGAGATGGCATGATGCCAGGTAAGCATGTATGGTGAAAATTAGGGTTATAACAGATGCCCCCTAATGTGTGAGGTCAGAAGAGCATATGATGGCTGAAATACATTATCAATCTTCACCAACGCACCACATAAGTGAGCCCAGGGACCAGAAATCAGGAGGTGCCATCTGCAAAATAATAATTATCTCACCAAGGCGAGCATACCCATGCTTGGGATGAAATAAAATCATGGCTACCAATCAAATACACTGTATATCCATGTCATATAACTATATAAAGTGTAGCCATGAGCAATACACAATGGCGCTACATCTCAAAATAAAAAAAATATACATGTATAGTATCCATCTTTTAGAAGATGATAAGGCCCGATGGTTGGAGATGAGGTCTTCAGAGCTCGAGCAACAACTTCAAAATCTTCAAAACTTGGGTAGGAGTGTAATATGAGTGTATGATTTCACTACCTAGAGGTCTTCAATGGCTCGTCGGGTATGGACTAGAGGATCTTGATGTTCAGACTGAAAGCTTCATTGATTTCAAACAAATATTTGATTGGACTTTCGGGATGGTCAGGCATGAGGGAAAGAGACAAACTACAAAGGGGCCGACTTAGGCTTGGTAAAACTTCCCTTGGGAAATAGCATGAAAAATTATGAGACTCAAGCAGCATGGCATTAACATAAGTTCATGAGGCAAGAAGCAACACAAACTCTCCATATGTTTGGAAGAATAACCAAACGGAGGAGGACACAATTCAATGTAGCGGGAATAGCTTCCTAAGGTCATATTAAATCCCAGGGCTTGACGAAAAAACAAAACGATGTGCTTTATCCAAGGGCGACTCATTGTGCTGCCAATACAAATAAAATACTTTTCCCTTCCTCTTTTTGGGGTATATTTGATTTTTTTTGTCTTTTTCAATAATTTTGGAAAAAGAATAAAAGAATGTTACATTACAAAGGAGGAATGAGTGTTGCAAACATATGATTTCGAGGCGCAAGGACAAGACTGATATTCTAAGCAAGGACACTCGGAAAAAATCCCTCTTGGTGCCAAAGGTGTCAAGATGCAGAGGCAAAGTGCTACAAGGCTTGCGTATAAGGCATGCTTCAGATGGTTCAGTTGAGAGAAACATGGATCTGGCATTAGACCAAAGACGTAGGTATGCAAACGCGTTTAACAAAACACACAATGGTAACGTCCTTCAATGTAATTTTAATGAGCCCAGAGAAGGTAAGCTTGGTGGTTTTTCATATTTAGAGAGTCTGAAAAAACGTAAAAGGAGACTCCAATGGGGTACCTTTTTCGAAGGTAGTCTAGTCAGTTCAAAAAAGGGGTAAACTAGCACCGACAAGACATCTATTAAAAACCATTTTAATGAGTGTGATAAAGACAAGATCACTCGGCCATTTTTTTCATTTTTAAGGAGTCTGAAAAAAGATTAACTATGGACTCCGTCAGGAATGTTCTTCTGGACCATTTTAACGAGTGTGAAAGAATAAGGTCACTCAACGATCTTTTAAATTTTGGGGAGTCTAAAAAGAGCTTAACTATGGACACCGTGGGGGTTCCTTTTTCATAAATTTAGTCCCTTAGGCCCGAAAAAGTGTTAAAATTATACATGAGGGTACTCTTCTAGGGATCTGAAGCCTCTAGAGTATACCTTTGTTTGTACAGTTGACCGTCCAGACCGAAAAAGGGGTAAACTACCACTGGATAGATGTGACTTCAAATTTCAGTTTAACGAGCGTGAAAGGCCACAAGATCGCTTGACAATATTTTCATGTTTAGAGGGTCTGAAAAGGGATTAAAAGAAGACCTGTGGGGGCTACGACTCATGTATGAAATTGGTTCAGGTAGAGCCCGCTGCTAGGCTCAGACTAAGAGTCTCTTCGATAGTCAACTTGGGAAGTCTCCCAAAAGGGAAGAAAACACAAACCACAGTGTAAGTCCTCCTACGGGATAGAAATCATAGTCATGGATTCAAGGATAGCCTCATCTGAAGGCAATTCAAAATCCGAGAAATCATGAAAATGAGGGTTGATAGTCCCAACGAGTGAAGTAAACTAACCATACTCCATATGACGATGGAGGTTCTAGCCAGGACTGGCAGATTCTATCAATGAAGAATCACGATCATGAGGGCTTGAGGATCTACTAACAATGAGATTCGACTCAAAAAGATACTAAAGCCCAGTTGGACCAAGAGGGGGAAGCAAGGGCTCCCATGCCCCCATTGGATACACCAATGGATCAATTGTTGATTCCAAGTCTCGAGAAGGAAAACATGATTGCACAGGTTCCTACTCATAAGAAATTGAACACCGAGGATAAGATGCCACATAATTAACTCGTGGCAGGATAGAGTCTACATGAATGCTAGGAACATATAA
The DNA here is from genome assembly GCA_010110895.2 of Picea sitchensis. Lineage (NCBI taxonomy): Eukaryota > Viridiplantae > Streptophyta > Pinopsida > Pinales > Pinaceae > Picea > Picea sitchensis. The sequence goes on along the minus strand of SNQJ01S0015297.1, from coordinate 36,660 downwards.
AGGGGTAGTCTAAAATAATGCCAAATTAGGATGGTGATTATCAAATGCCAGCTGGTCAATAGTAACAATGCTTCCATTGTGAGGGAAGTGCATCACCCGGAAGAGCATAGATACCACAACGTTCATAACATATACATAATCACGCCCAAGAAGCATATTGAAATCTAATGGGCCTTGCACCACCATAATATCAACAAGGACAACCTTCCCACCTAAAGATATAGGTAACTGAGGAAGAACCCCCAAATATTCACTAGGACGTCTGTCAAAATCCAACAGCTCATGCAAATAAGACACAATCTTGGGATATCCCAAGACTTTCCAAATCGAGGAGGATAAAATACTTGCAGAAGCTCCTTCATCCACAATACATTGATAAATGTTTGTTGAATGAATTTCAACCCTTATTTGAAAGGGTGTGGAGGAAGGAAGACTAGGCTCAACAAGGTCATTCCAATCAAAGGAAACCATCCTAGGGCTTGGAGGGTGTGTGCTCGGAGCGAGCGAAATCCCCCCTTGTTATGAAAATACTGAACCGAAAATGCTAAAAACATGGTCTAAAGGCACCTCACCCTCCAAAAGAGGAGTGGGATCAGTCGATGACCGCATCAACATGACCACTTTCGCAACCAATGGTTGAATAGGCTACGAGACTACATGGTCTAAAGGCACCTCACCCCCCAAAAGAGGAGTGGGATCAGCCGATGACTACATCTACATGACCACTTTCGCAACCAATGGTTGAATAGGATACGAGACTACATGGTCTAAAGGCACCTCACCCCCCAAAAGAGGAGTGGGATCAGTCGATGACTGCATTGACATGACCACTTTCTCAACCAATGGTTGAATAGGCTGAGAGACTACAAGGTCTAAAGGCACCTCACCCCTCAAAAGAGGAGTGGGATCAGCCGATGACTGCATCAACATGACCACTTTCGCATGGATGAATAGGCTGTGAGGAAACCTCAAAAGACTCAGAATCAGAAGAGCTTGTAGACAGGGACCACAATCTTTGTACCTATGGAATGCCAGAGCACAAATGAGTAAGGTGAACTCCCTTGCAAATATTACAAGGGAACTTAGGCTTACGTCCTATCCGTCTAGGTTTCTCAACAAAATTAATGCCCCTAGCATGACTAGCAGTGGTTGGTTGCACATCTCCAACAAGACTTGAAGAGGTTAGTGATGGGTCAATAACATGACTTGCAAAGGCTATAGACCTATTACCGGTATGACTAGCAATGACTGGACTTTTTCCCCCAGCATGACTTGCAGAGGGTGGGTGTGTGCCCCTAGCATAACTTGCAGAGGCTGGGTGCTGGTCTTCAACATGACTTGCAGAGGTTGGTGATTTCTTCTTCCTATTTTTCCTCTTTCTATTTCGTTTAGACTTCCGGTTACTAGTAATTGTACTTTCACTAGAGGCGGGAGAAGGAGGAGGAGAAGAATTTTCTGATGAAGAAACATCAACAGGGTGCCCATGACATAAAGTTCTTAATTGAGAAGCGTTAAGAGCATTTGGGACATTTATAATGGTACCCAACCAAACTGGTAATCCTACATTCAACCCAAGAATGTACAAAGTGGCCATCAAAGGGACAACAACGTTTCATAAGAAGGAAAAACCACAAGAATCCCCTTGTGAAGGGGCTTCTTGGTTGGTATCATCGAGAACTTTAGCCATGAATATCTTATGCACAGGTTCTCCCTTTTTGGGATCATTCAAGTCCATAAAAGTCTCACACACTGACTCTGAAGAACCAGTGTTATCAAAACAACGCCTATAAAGAGGTGGCTCCACATTTCTAAGCGGAAGACTGAAAATTCCTCTCAACCAGTGGAGTGGGCGGTTTACCACCCTAGGTCAGAGAACCAAAGCCACAAATGACTAACTCAATATGGAAAACTCAGGCACACAGAGCACACACTAAAAGTTCCTAAAGGAAAATCAAGCAAACGACTAACTAGTTGGAAGAACAGTTACACCAACCAACACTAGAGCAACTTACCGGTGCAAGTGCAACTTGAATACGGAAGCACCCTCTGGGTATAATCTGTAAAGCATGGTCCGATGTATACCCTAGGTACTGCGGTATACCCCCACGGTCACCTATGTAATTCCCTAAAGGCAACTAGGTTTCCAGCTCGTGAACAATCACCAGGCAGGTACAGTCGATAGTCGAGTGGACTGCAATGAGCAAGGTATCAAGCCTGAAACCTATCAAGGGTATCGAAAGAAAGTGTTCCGGAAGACAACTGAGGACCTCGAACGGATTCAAGACCTATGAAGCTCCGTGGAAAATTCGATCAATGGAATCCCAAGACAAGTCCTCTATATGTGTTCCCCACTATGCTTGGTCTGACTTTGGAGGGGTTATCTCCGCTACCTTTCCGCACGTGACCTCGTGTTTAGCCCCTGTGTTAGAGGGGGGTCCCAGATAATTTCCATGTTACTGGACTTCTGCACTCCTTAGAACAGACTCGTATGTTTGTTTTATAGCCTTGAAGAGTTTCCTCTCCAACCTAAATCAAGGCTCTAGCCTAATCTAGTTGATGGACCCTACAAACATAAAGTCTAGTAATTTTTAATTAGCGTTCTTTTTAAGGCTTGATTTACTCAAAAGGGGTACGGTGGTGCAACTGATGTTGTTAAGACTCTTTGTGAAAAATTATGAAACTTACATGAACACTGGCAAAGAATGATTATATTTCTTATTGTATTTTTTTTTGAAATTCTTTTAAAATTAGAAGAAAACACAATGCTATGCTAATTTCTTTTTCTTTTTCAAATAACAATGCAAAGAAAATGCCAAGAAAGAAAGAGATATAACAAACTAAGTTTATTTTTTTTATATTTTCTTCCAATCAAAGCAGAAATAACAAAAGATTCTAAAAGAAACTGATGAATGCACGATTCATGGCCCCACGACCATGAGGGGGATTTTTTTTTTAAATGCAACTCATTTTTCTTAAAATTTCAAGCTAAAAATAAGTTTAAAAAGCTAGGAAACACAAAAAATATTTTAAACGAAAAAGTAAGCTATGCTGGAATACAACCTAGACTAAAACTACTTATGACAGAGACCAGAAAGAAACAAGAAAAACCTGGGAAGTAAAAACTTGACAGGGAAGAGGATGACTTCCTCCTCAAAAATTTTCTAGACAGACACGTGATTGTCACTTCAACAACCAGTGTATGCACGCGGGCTGCCCAAAGACAAAACGCATATGCACGTGTTCAGTCCCACTACAGGCCATGTGTGCCTCTATTTTTCCTCAAAAAGGAGGACAAGCAACTAAGCTTAGGCAGGGAGTACTGGTATTGAAAACCAGAACCCCTTAAAGGTGCAAAAACTTACTTTGACAAAGAAGAGGCAAGAAAAAATTATCAAAACAAAGCTAATCCTGAGGTTTTTACCCAAGTATGGATTGTTCAATCAGAGACCTAGAAGGACCCAGAAGATCCTTGAGAAGGATCACTTTTGCAGGGGAGAGGATGACTGCCTCTTCCTAAGAAGGATTTCCTGGGTTCTCAGACACGCAGCTAGCACTTCATCAGCATGCGTACATACGTGAGCTGACTAAAGGTAGGGCACATGCATACGCGGGTTGTCCCACTATAGGGCACATATGCCTTTTAAGACTCTAAAAAATAGAAAAGAAATAGTCTGGTAAGCAGACCAGGGAAGACTGGTATTGAGAACCAGAACCCCTAAACACTCAAACTTCTTGTAGAAACTCAAAAAAGGTAGTAAAACCAATTTCAAAATACCCAATAAAAAATCCCCAAAGAACCCTAGAGAGTCCCTAGTATGGTCGCCAATTCTATTGTGGGTGGGAATCCCTCCTACGGACGTAGCATTTAAGGGCTCTAATCATGCATGCAAAAAATGACCATTTGAAAGGCCTCAACTCTTTCCTATTCTCCTAACACAAAACCCCACATTCATGCAATACAAAGGTGTAAATGAGATTCGATAACTCTACCTTAAGTCTTTCATTTGATGTTGATCCCTTTGCTTTCACTCTCTCTTTGATTGCAAGCATCCTCCCAAAGCTGACCTGCATTCACACATGAACAAACAAAAAGCTACAAGCATGCATTTCATATAATAATTGTTGGGTTAGTTGTGACTATATCATAAAATAAATATTCAACTTGAACACATGATATGGCGGGACGAGAAAAGTATTCCTTTTTGTATTAATCTTCACAAGAGTAAACTTTACAATATGTGGTCGACACTTCTCCTCAAACCTGGTCCTAGGCTCCTCTTCACAATGCACCAACTACTCAACCTCACAATGCCATTACAGGAAATTGGAGCAAAGAAGGGATAAATTTGGGCAGAGTTTCTATATTCTTCTTCTTTCTTTCAAATGGGACCCCTACCCCTTCTTTTATTGGCTAGAAGGAGCTAGGTATTTGGTCAAGTGACTGGCCATGCATGGTCGAAAGGTTTAGTTAACTTACCCAAAACTGTGTTTTCCGTCGACAACTTTCTATTTTTCATGCTTTTGTAGGTACACACGGGCTGTAGTGGGTCAGCTAGAGTGTACACACGGGTTGTAGTGGGTCAGATAGAGTGTACACGCGGGCTGTAGTGGATCAGGGTGTGTGTGCCTTTAAAAAGGCTGTTTTTAAGAAGAGTTGTTCAGTACTAGCTTGGCAAAGAAGGAATATGAGATGGCATGATGTCAGGTAAGCATGTATGGTGCAAATTAGGGTTATAAAAAGGAGGAAGATGCATTGAGTGTTTACTTATAGAAGCATAAACAAAACCCAATCTCATCTCATCATGGTTAAAGAAAAAATAGAATATAATGTTTATCTTGGTTTACTTATCCAAGGGACTTACACATGATTGGATTTGAGATAAGGAGAAAGGATTTTCCTTATAACACTTACATAGGGAGGGTGGGTAGGGACAGTCGAGGGAATCACAATACAAAAAAAATGAAGTCATTCAACATCTAAAATATATGGTATATTATTGATGTTTATGGGTGGCGTGTGGAATTCCAACCACAATTTAGGTGTTGATGGTCATTAGTAACTCAATGAAGGGTGGTATAAAATAAGGAGTGTTTACATTTATACAACAAAAACACAAACGACACTCATACAAGCATGGTTAAAGAAAAAGAAAAATACATTGTTATCTTGGTTTACTTGTCTAAAAGATGTAGACATTATTTGATTCAGGATGAGGACCAAATTCTTTTCCTTCCTACACTAGGGAAGGGAAGATCAAAGGGGATCGAGGTGCATAAAGAGATGAGTGAAAGTAAATTAACACCTAAGAGGTGCAACACATTATTGTTCAGGGATTCAAGAGCATTGAATGTACTCTAACAATTGCAAGTTTGAGAACACCAAGGATAGCATGAGTATGCAATCCATGAATGGTTCAGAGTTTGAGATAAATGATAAGTGTGAGAGGATTATCGAGAGATGGCTCCAATAATGATGAATTCAAAGGGAATGAGAATTGTTTTAGAGGGTGAAGGCTTGAAGTATATTGAGTATAGAGAATACAAGGATACTTCTACATATTGATAGGATGTCAATGTGGAGAACACACACATCAAGGATAGTATCACCTTAGAGGTCACCACATAAGTGCAAAGGAACCGAAAGGAGATAGGTCAAAGTATGGGTTATGAGAGGCTTTTGGTATCATTTGGCCAAAAAGGTCCTAATAGATGTGGAATTCAAGGTGAATGACATCAAAATAGAGGCTTAATTAAGATGATGCCAAAGAGGCATAGGGAAGATCATATATTCATGGGGCATTAGTCATTAATTAAAGGATTGCAGAGGTAAATTGGGACCTAAGAGAATGTGGTAGTGGTAATGGGTTTAAAAATAGATGAGATATGGAATGACATGAATGAGGCCAAAATAAAATTATGACTGGTAAGAAAAGGACACATGGCCAAAAAGGATCAAAGTTAAAGAGTTTTAGAGAGCTCATAGAGGAAACATAAGGAAACTTCCTGAAGTATGCTAGATAAAAAATTGGATGAAATTGAAGTGAAATGTTCAAACCCACAATAGGATGGTCCCAATAACATTGAGGATGTAGTGTGTTTGATTAGAGAATTTTATTAGAGGGTGAAGAGAGGGTTAACATTGAAACAATAAACACATGGATGGGGAACAACCAACAAGTTAGTGACAAAGATAAAGAGACACAGGGGGAGAAGATGGAGCATTTTGAGCAATTGCAAAATGAGACAGAAAAAACAAGGAAGCAAATAACCATGATTCATTGTTACAGGAAAGGAAAGTTAAATAATAGAAGGTGAAAAGTGATAGAGGTCAACAACTCAATATTGGGGAACAACCTTAGAGCCTTTGCAATCTACCATGGCCTTTGAATTGGCATCATAGAGTTGTGGTGGTGGTAGATGGAGCCAAAAATTAGTGTAGAATATTGGAATATAGTTAGAACTAAATAAAATTCGAGTGGTTGAGTTTAAAGGATGAGTGTTTGGCTTATGTAATTTGTATTTTTATTGTTGTGAATGACTATGTGTTTGTATATATGCTTATGAATGTCTTTAATGTTGTAGGAAAGTGAAAAGAGTTCTTTAGTGTGTATGAGCAATTTGGTTATTGTATTGACCTTTGAATGTAGGTTATATTGTTAAAATAAGATAGACCCCAAGTCCCATGGTTGAATTTTTTTTTAAAGACCATTGAGTAGTACTCCAAGAGAAACATTGATTGCTTAAAGCTTGGGAATGTGAGTTACATGAAGTAATGTTAGTATGAAAGTTTGTTCATCGTTAATTAAATTGGTATGAGTTTTGTCTCTACCATGGTCCACTGCATCAATTGTATTGGAGTTGGTAACAACTTTGGGACAAAGAAGATGAGAAATTAAGGAATGGGATGTAGAAAGAGGAGAGTGTTGCCAAGAGAATGAAGGTGAAGAAGGCATTAGAAAATTGAAGAAGATGGCAAAGATCACAAAAGAATGAAAAATTTAGGAAGAGAAAATAAGAGTGAACATTGTTGAGTGAGTGAAGACTCTCAAAAGGAAGAGAAATTTAGATGACTCAGATAATGGCATATTGGGTAGATATTGTAAGAGTGAGTGACATATCTAGTATAAAATCTATTTGGTGGATGTTGTGAAGACCAATTTGGTGAGGAAAAAGGCTTGGTAAAAGTGATGATCAGAGGATGAGTCCAAGGAGAGAGAAAAAATATGAAGATAAAGAATTTCAATGTCAATGAGATGAGGGTATGGCACCTAAGCACGAGGATGGGATTTTTAATTAACCTCAGGAATTTGATGCAAGAGAATTGGAGGTACTCTGACAAGAACAAGTTTCATAACACCTAGGATGGCACAAGCATGCAAACCAAGGATGGAACAAGCATGCAAACCAAGGATGGCTTGGAGGTTGAGACAAATGATAAGTGTGAGAGGATCATCGAGACATAACTATAAGAATGGTGAATTTTTGAAGGGCATGAGAATAATTTTAGAGCAAGAAAGACCGAAGTATACTAGGATTAAGAATACACAAATACTTTTTCATATTGATATGATGTTGACGTGGAGGACACATTGGGGATAAAATCCTTTGGAGGTCACCACATGGGTGCAAAATAATTGGAACAAGACAAGACAAAGTATGAGTTGTGAGAGGCATAGGGTATCAATGGAACTAATAGAACCTAATAGATGTAGAAGGTGTGGTGAATGACATTAAAGTAGATCCATTGTTGAGATGATGAGAATGGGCACAAGGTAAATTGTAGGTTAACGATCGTTGAGTGAAGATCACTAAGGTGGATTGGGACCTAATAGAATGTGCTAGTAGTAAAAGGTTTACAAAGATAGGATATATGGATGCCACATGAATGGAGGAAAAGAGAAAACAATGAACACTAATTAGAGGATACATGGTAGAAACAGATTGGATTTCATGACTTTTAGAGAGTTTACAAAGGAAGCTCAAGGAAAATTCCCTAAAGCCTAAACACATGGACAAAATGGAAGTGAAGCATTAAAATCCTAGTAGAAGATGATGGTCTGGATAATGAGAGTGAAGATTGTTTGATTAGAGATCATCCTTGGAGGATGGAGAGAGTGCAAGCATTGAAATAATATACACATGGATGAGGAGTGATTGACAAGGTAGTTACAGAGATGAAGAGATATGGGGGAGAATATGGAGTGCTTTCCATAGTTTCCTATCTCCACCTGTTAGTGTCACACAAGACAAACCCATTATAAACAACACATAGAGGACACACATATGACTCATAGACACATGCATGCATAACAAAAAAATGCATTTATAACTCTAAACATACTCATATTGACCATACCAAACCATAATGAAAACATCCCTGAGGGGAGGAGAAGGCGGCGAGGGAATGTACAAGGTAGGGATTCAAATAAGAAATAGAAATAAAATATGATATTCTACACCAAATCAAATTGATTCAATGATCATGTTATAATGGACAACTGGATGATGATCCATCACATTGTATTTTGTCCCATCCATCCAATGCCAATTCCAGCTTTGGTTAGCACATTGTTAGTTGATCTCTTAGAAACAACCAGTTCTGCATCTATCGAAGTGATTACATGATGTGAAAAGAATAATCATTGATTATAAGAGAGTATTGTGGATGTATTTTTCAAAGAAGACTCCATCATCCAACAATGCTCAAAGAGAAATCATGATCCAAGTCATCCTTGTTTACTTATCCAAGGGAGGTAGATTATATTTAAAATAAGGGACAAAATCCTCTACCTTCCACAATGACTAAAATAAATAGTGTGTGTTTTTATAAATGTATTGGAATAAATAAATAGGAGGAGATGAGAGTAGATCCCATCATTCTATTTAGTTGGGAACTCTACTCCTTATATAATTATGGAATTATTTAGGAGCCCGCCCATTTAAAACATTAAACTCCCACTTTCATTATAGGCAGACCTATTTGACACAATTAAGGTATTCATTTGTTAAATAAGGGTGAATAGTTTCCTATGAGATTAAAAAACTTCCTTGGGCCATTGGCCTTATATCTATTGTCTCTCTTCAAACTCATTCCTCCCCTCACCCATGCTCGTCATTCCACCAAATGGAGATGACCTACCTACAAATGTATGGGTATGTGTCATACAAACTTCGTCATTCCTTATCCTTGGGGAGAAGTTCTTCCCCTTCACCCCACCAATCTTAGAAAGGGTAGCTTTCCTAGGGATTGTAAGCACTTCCCTAGAAATATTTGTCTTGTAATCATTTTTTACATTCTACCTCTCCCTATTAGTTGAGAAATTAGTTCCTTAACCAAAATGATGTATGCATCATGATGTAAATTCTCATCCCAGCCCCAATCGAATGGTGCAACATTATCATTATTTTGACTTACTTTGTGCATACGTAATTTCGGGTTTCACTGCAATCACCTTCGATTAAAGACTTACTTGGGAAAGTTGCATTAACTTTGAACGATGGTATCTATTCTAGTTTGAAAATAGTGGTTCCTATGTAGTTTAGTCACATGGTTATTGTTTTAGATAATAATAATGATTGGAGAGGTTCTTCATAGGATCCAAATTTAGAAATTAGCTTCCATTTTTTAAAAGTTAATGTGAAAAAGGCCCATGATAAGTTTCACTGCAATTTAGAAATTTCGGGTTTCACTGCAATCACCTTCGATTAAAGACTTACTTGGGAAAGTTGCATTAACTTTGAACGATGGTATCTATTCTAGTTTGAAAATAGTGGTTCCTATGTAGTTTAGTCACATGGTTATTGTTTTAGATAATAATAATGATTGGAGAGGTTCTTCATAGGATCCAAATTTAGAAATTAGCTTCCATTTTTTAAAAGTTAATGTGAAAAAGGCCCATGATAAGTTGTAATGAAAATTCATAAGTTTAATCCTTTAGCTATGTTAGGAGGAAAATCTCTCTATGGATAGGGGTAAACCACAACAGATGGAAACGACTGCAGAAATCCACTCTATTCTCAAGTATGCTATATAAGAAAATATTCTAGCAAGACAAGATAAAAGGCCTACCTCGTCTAGACGTTCGATGAAGTCCACCGTTGAGCACTTGACCCAAAGAAATATACCTGCAACTAGTCCTCAACAACCAAGCAACACAAGCATATGGTCATAATATATGGTGTTAGCACATTCAATACCTTAATCCATTAACATTCATAACAAATACTCCCATGGAATAATAATTCATATATTTGCAAGATATCAATTGGACGAGAAAAGAGTATTTATATTAAGATATAATCAACAGAAGTGAATAAGTTACGGACTTCCATGTCAGCACAGTTTAGAACCAAGAAAATAAGTTCCTTCCAGCTGGGTCTCCACCACTTGAATCCTCCACCAAAGGCAAGCTCATATAAGAGAGACAATGGAGTTCTCACTCAATAAGGGAAGAGCTTGGGGGCTAAACAATGTGTTCAGACTTAAAGGACAAAGGGATGCAGACTCAATATGAAGTGAATAATTCCTCCAGATTAACTTTTCTCTCAAAGTTGAATTCTTTCTCCTCCTTTCCATAGCTCAGAATTGGCCCATTTATAGCCTTCAAGTGGAACTGAAGGGCCGAGTCAGAACGTTTCCAGTATATGGAAGGCCAAGGATCATTGATATCTTGTCGTGACATGGAAACCCGACACTATTTTTCATTTTTGGGCACATTTTCCGATATACACAGGTTGTAGTGGTGAAACCTACGTATACGCATGTTGTATAGTAGGCAAGGTGCGTATATGTGGAAAACATGTACTTTTATCTCTAGGATTTGCAAAAAAGGGATGAAAAGTCTGCATAGGGAAATGGAAAAAGGCTCTTTGTGCAATATTGTGTGGGGTGATGCAAATCTTGCTATAATAGATGCCCCCTAATGTGTGAGGTTAGAGGAGTATCTGCGATGGTCAAAATACATTATAAAAAACCCATAAGTGGAGTAATGGGGAACCAACTGGAAAAACTAGTTTCTCATTATAATCTCCACTAACTTCGCATACATGGCTGCCAATTTGAATTACACTGCAAATCCATGTGAAAATATACCAAACAATTGTCTGTGTCCATGAATAGGCAAATACAAATGCGGTTACATGCCAAAGGTTGTCATAGTCACAAACAAGGCACAGTAGAACCAGTCTCAAAATCAATCTAAAGAATCTGTATATAATGGAGTACAATCTGATCTCCCATGATCACTGAAGTCATATAGGTACTAGTACAATGAAAACGAAGCAATAGCTCAGGAAAGATGCAGACACATACTGATGTCTTCAATTCTTCTACACAATCCACCAAAGGTGAAATTATACATCGTGTGAATAAAGGAGTTGAGGTCGAACACAATAAGACATAGTTTGATTATCGTTCATTGAGGTATACCATTAACAAATGTGAGAAAACCTACCAATGATGAAAGTAGGTATCAAGGCACCGAGTACATTCTTACAAGTGTGAATAAAGGAGTCGGGGTCGAACACTTAAAGAATCCATCGATCATGAGACATTGATGTATTCCCAACTGTCGATGCCGAGATAAACTTCCACTAATGATTGCAAGACTCAAGGTACTCATAGGACTCTAGGACTCATTTCCAGAATGGATGGGCTGAATTCGATGGAAGGAGACCCGATGAAAGGAGAGCATTAAGGAATCTCTCATCATTCAACATGAGGTACAAAGCAGGATCTTGATGATTTGGAGGAAATCAGACGAAGAACATGTTCATGAACCAACAACCTTATGTGTCTTTCGTGTGTGCCAAGTGCAAGCGGTAAACGAAAAAAACCCTCTGAATAGAAGCCAATAAGGAAAAATGCTGACAAAGGCAAGGAAACCACCAATAAGGATAATGGAATCCAAGACACTGCATGAATCCCAATGTGTGAATAGATGTCTTTCCATCGAAAACAAGGGAAACCACCCAGTTAATGACCAATGATGAAATGTCGATTGCTGGGTTCAAGGTTACCTACCGATGATGAAAGTAGGACCAGGGTGCATAATAGGACTACAATATCATGTGATTCTGAGACAAACTGAGGGTATGGCCGACATGAAAAGTCAAGAGTTCTGAGGAATGGTTGACATAGGTTTATAGACTTCCTTTGAACAAGAGCATGAGACATATGGAAGAATTTGGTAGCATAGACTCGATGATGAAACCATGAGATGCAGGAGGCATCAATCAAACTCTCCATAGAGACTAGAAGAGTAACCATTCAGAGGAGTAAACTCTCTGTAACAATCTCAACTTCTTAAGGTCATGCTAAACCCAAAATTATGATTATAAGTGGACTCAATAAATTTTTGCTTTGTTTAAAGGTGACATGACTGCTGTCAATATAAGATAATACTCCCTTCCGACCCATCTTTTTTTTTTTTTTCATAGACAAATGAATGCTATGATACAGTGGAGGAAATGAGTGTCACAAGTAAGAAAAACTAGTTCCAACAATTGAACATAGCTATGCTCAATGAAAGGAGGTGCATGCATGAGATGGACACTCAGGGTAATGTTCCCTCCTGGGTATAGGGTGTCAAATTGCGAAGGATATAAACGAGGCTCTGCTTGGTTGAGGATGCAAAACTGCTGAGGCAAATGGTTTATAACACAAAGCAAGAACCGACTATAGGCTCAATACTACAAGCAAGGGCATGAGATGCAATCCCAACTTGATGCCACAAAATGTCCTTTTTCATAATCTTAGTTTACTTGGTTTGAAAAAGGAATAAACTTGTACCAAATAGACGTCCTTTCAAATCCAATTTATGAGTGTGAAAGAGACAATTTCACTCGACAATATTTTCTCTTTTTGAAAATGAGTCGAAAAAAAGATTAAATCAAACTCGGTTGGGAGTCCTCTAGGTATAGGTCAGCATGTTTATGAGTGATAAATGAGGCTCAGTATAAATTCATGTATTAGCTATAAGGGGCTCCTAGTCCTACGAAAAAAATATCGACATGGGAACCAAATGGAGCAGAGGATCTAACTAGGGTACCCATGTTTGGTAAGTTTCTACCACTTGATAACAACATGTTTTGTAGTAGATGGAGGGTTCTGTGTTGTAAAAAATGGGTTCATACCTAAGGCATATGAATGAAAATTATAGGACACTGCAAATGTGCATGATGGAAAGGATACCTATCCTATATGTTGGGTAGCGAAAATACATGCCCGTGGTTACGAACGGTCGACATAATGCTAAAAAGCGCAAGAATCTCTGGCGAAAACTATAAAAACCAACTCAATCTACTGTTGTATTAGTCCATTAGGCAAAAATGCTATCTGAAACTATAGAAAGTGGGTAAAAACTGCTATAAATAGTAACAAAAACCAAATTTTACTATGTCATTTTGACTTTTTACCCAAATAGTGAAAGTTAGACCAAATTACCTCTGATCTTCAACTGGTGATTGCGGGAGCGTCGAGTGACGGAATCAGAGACCGTATAGACTAGGTAATTACTCTTCCCCTCCTCTTCATTTCTAGTGGATTACACTTTTAATTTAGGTTTCAAAACTTAAGTTAATTAGGGCGCAAATTGATTATTTCGGTGTACACAAGATACCACTCATCGGGTCGCATATACGCGAGGTTATATGAGACTGTGTAAAATAAATCATGCGTGTAATCATCCCTATACACGACTGTGAATGTTGCAACCCACGTACAATTCTGTAAACAAGGTTTTTGATGAATGCTAACTCAAAAATTGATGTTTCTCTGGCATGATGGTGCTAGAATGGAGGGAAAGGGAACACGAGGAGGTAGATGTTGTCGTGGAAAGAGATTCAGGGGCCCAAATGGCCTTGAAAAGATGCGGGTTGTACAAATTTTGGGCACTCAAAGGGATGAGATTCCAAGTGAGGTTGCTTCAATTGCTCGTGGATTACTGGGATCCTGACAGCGAGAGCTTCAACCTCGACGGGAAGCCAACCATTGGGGATTGAAGTCGAGGATATATATTTCTTGATTGGACTGTCACGTCGGGGTGAGGTGTTGAACCTCAAAGCCTGGGGATCTAAGAGTGATATGAAGATATAAGAGTACATAGATGCTCACTGTATGGCAGGTACCGAGAAGGTTGGGAGTCAACTCCCCATCCGAGCGATAAAAAATCTCATCCTCAATATTGTTTCCCTCGTTTTGACCAGGATCACAGGATCGATTTCGTTGCACCAGGCATCGAGGCTACTCATGTTCTATGTTGTAGAGTGATTGAGACCCACAGTGTATGATTAGTGCACCTCACTACTGGCTAATATGAAGAGCCAGTTGATAGAATGCAAACAGGTTGACAAGAGGAACTTCGGGTTTGCATCTATCTTGTGTAGATTTTTCTTCGAGTGGGTTCTAGGTTTGGGACCTAGAGTCGAGATCATTCCTCTAGGACCTCACGATCCAATCATGGCATGGTGGACCGAGGTAATGAGATGACAGGGGGGAGGTAGGGTGCCCACACCCTACAATGATGATTTATTTTACTAGTGGAGACGACAGGTCATTTCTCTGGATGAATACCCCTATGCAGGGATCGAATTCAGAGGGGATCCTAACATGCGATTTCCACCAGGGATCGCCTACGGGGACATAAGTATGTCAAAGTTTTCAAATATTTCATTTTTTTTATTTTTGTATATGAGAACAAAAATATTTTTGGATGATGTTTAAGTACTAACTAAAGACTTGTTTGATGCAGACGTAGGTATGCGACGGTCAGACGGGATTCCACGACATCGTCGGAGGCATCGGGGAGATGAGGCAGTGGGAGGATAAGCAGAGAGATTCCTTCAGAATGTGCAGGGCAACCAGTCTCATTTGACACATAGGATTCCAATGGTTCAGGTAGAGGATCTGCCGGAGGCCATGCAACGACAAGTGGTTGGTGTGCCCAAAGCTTGGGTGCGACTCTTTCGGCATCTCGCAAATTATGTAGTTTTTTATCATGGAACACATTCGGTGCCACAGGTGTACATGTCATGGATTTTGTATTATCAGTTGTATATGTGTATTGAGGGTGTTGCCCCCACTTTTGTACTATAAACATCATATTTTTTGAAATATATATAAAAGAAGGTTTTTCGGATTTACTTATATTACAATGTGTACATTGATGAGATTGTTTTATTTACATTAGTTATGTGAAAAATGCCAATCTAAAACAAAATTATCATAAGCATTAGATACATAATTAGAACTCCTAGGTATGTGATGATAAGTAATGAAATCAAATTGTCGCTCTAAAATACGTACCCGTAGGAATCGTTAGAGTAATGTAGGATCATGCACATGGTAACTGTCGTTCAACTGACATACTACTAACTAGGAATTCAGGAGAACCTCCAAAGAGAGAATACCATGTGAAATAGACACGCAAAAGTTCTATAATGGCGTTATATTCGGCCACATTATTCGTGGATGGCCCAAGAAAAACACCATCTGAAGACACCAATAGACCCTCGGGTGAGTAAACTACCCAAGCGACAGAAGCCAAGTTCTGTGTATGATGACTAGCTCTGTCTATGAATCCTAAGTACATCGAAGACTCCGTTGACATCTGCCAACCAAGGGAAAAATCGATAAGCAAGCTGAAGACAAAAATAAAGGGAAACGATATATACACTAAATTACATAAATATACAAAGAGTTACACCCAAGATTTGGGCTCAAGCGCAATATATTTTCAAGTAGAGCCCATTCCTGGTCTCGGCCAACATGTTCCCTTCATAATATTCTAACTCATAGGATCCTTTTTCTAAGAGATATCGCACGATATAGGGACCGTGCCACATGGGCTTGAACTTGCCTGCCCCCAACGGTTTTTTGTCTTGATTGTATAAAAGGACCAAGTCACCCTCAACGTACAACCGAGGGCAAAAAAACTTCTCGTATTGGACCTTGACATGTCTTTTATTTGCCTCAATATCCATAGAGGCATATCAACGCTGCTCGTCAAGGCTCTCTAGGTGCATGAGTCATCACTCGAGATCAGAGGTGTCAGGTAGGAGCACACTTTCCAATATAAGAGAAGGGATTTCACATTCAATAGGTAATATCGACTCCACACCATGTACTAACTGGAAAGGGGAAAATCTAGTGGCAGTCTTGACCGAGGTTCGGTATGCCCAAAGTGAGGGATATAACATAATATGCCAGTCAGATTTTCTCTGGTTGACAATTTTTTGCAAAATGGTCTTGAGAGACTTGTTGACGGCCTCTACCTATCCATTCGCCTGGGGGTTGTATTGGGAGGAATGACCATGCTTAAACCCCAACTTGGATGCTAGTTCTTCCATCATTTCATTCTAATGTGACTTCCATGATTAGTGACAATATCACTTGGGATACCAAACCTGATGATAATTTGATTAAATACGAAGAAGGCGACGGTCTTCCCGTCGGATTTAACTATAGGCATGGTCTCGACCACTTATTAAAGTAGTCTACGACCACGATAATGTGTTGATGACCCCCAACTGAAGTTGGGTTGCAATCCACAAAGTCCACCCCCCACTTGGTGAAGGGACAAACGGTAATAACTGGATGAAGAGGGGCTGGATGCGAGTGCATTTTTCGAGTGAACACCTGGCAGGGGTGGAACTTCTTAACCGCTTCAATTCAATATCTAAATATGGATGGCCATACATAATCAACTCGCAAAATTCTCTGGGTTGTCTCAAGCCCTAATAGATGACCACCACAAACCCCACTGTTGAAATCGTTTAGAATAGACTTGGCTTCTTCTTGGGTTAAACAATGACGTAAGATATTGTCTATTCCTTGACGATACAGAGTTTCACCAACGATAAGTTAATTCTTAGCTTGGTATCGTACACACAGTTGATAATGTTATCACCTAAAATGCCTTCATGAATTTTTTTAAGGGGCGTTGATTTAAGACTGATTTTTCATTATCCCTGTATTGAGAGTATTGCTTGTATTACCATGTTATAATGATAAGAATATAAGAAATCAACTAAATTTCCAATCGATCGATTGAAATATCAAACGCATACAACGTTCAAGTGCTAGCCGTAAAGGAAAAACCATAATAAAATGTGTCAAGCAAGATACTTTTTTTTTTTAGGTTCTCATCGCGCCCAAGCTTCATCTGTCGATATATTCATCAAGTCGCTCATCCAAATGTTGAGAGATTTTCACATGGGTATATGTGCGAATTCCCAAAGGAAGTTATCCAAAGGATAACAACACACAATCCAAACATATGCATTAAACGCTAAAGTGCCAACAAACAAAGTATCACCCATGTGTTAATGAGAAAGATTGAAGAAAAGTTTTTTATGGTTTTGCATACAAATTGATGAGTATCTAAATGGAACATAAATATCTAGTTTATTAAGTTGTCTGGGGAGCAACGCGCTAAGGGGGAATTCTCTGTCAGATGGTTTATGCATGATGTAATAACTGATAGTGTTATGAAAATTGTTGGAGTGTATTGTCACTATCCCTAGTGTTAAAAAACAGTCGGCTTGTTGTTTCCAAGAGTGTATGGATTGAAATTTTTTAAAGGTTTCAATCTTGAAATCTTTGTTTCCTATTGCAAATTGATGATTGGAAAACAAAGAGGTCACATCGATTCAGGGTTTTATTATAGTGGTGTTGTATTTACAGGTTTTGTTGGAAAAATTCTTGATTGAAAATATTGAGACCATCATGAATAAAAAACTACTACTTATCAGATCCATCGTGCAGACATTTGAAGATACCATTTTGATGCAAATCCATTAGCACAGTTCTTCAAGAAGCATTGGTGATAAAGAGAAGGTGCATGCATATCGTATGCAATGGAACATCTTTCATCAAATATTACTAAAACTGTCTTTATTTCTGCTTTTATGGTCATCAATGAGCAGAGAACATTTGATATTTTTGCTGAGGAGGCTAAGGCTCGAGAGGGGCTGGAGGGAGATGAAGGTTGGGAATTTTAGCATGGAGAAGATATTGTAAATGTGAAAATTGTTTTCTGAAGGCATATAAATGACATTTGCAGCAAGTTATGTCTAGTAAGATCTATTTGCATTTTTAATCAGTTTTGTCTTCTTTCATCTTCTTTTCCCACCTATGTCATGTAATGAGATGATATGAAAAGCATTTTTTTCATTTGGAACAACTACCAGACTTAATAGTGAAACTATTAATGTTCTACATGTTTCTTATTAAGTTTCCATGATATATCCTTGCTTTCGATTCTAGATTACCATCTTTAGAATTTGAAAGCTTCTTCCCCATTTAAACATTATGTTTTCATGGATGTGTTTTCCCTTCTTCTAAGATGATACTTCAAGTTGGCTGATATGAACGTAAATGACTTACTTTGAGCTACATTGTTGTAGATATTCCCTATCTTAAACTTCATATAAACAATCTTTCCCTTCATTGTTTGATCCTAGATTCCAACTACCTGGCCTTCAATCTAACATGGTGTTTACTTGGCTCCATGCCCAATGGTATATCTCTGATCTAAAGTTAGTTCATTTCTCTTTTCCTTTGTCATTTAGTCTCATTGATCCATCAAATCAACCCATAATCTAATTTCCATTTACAAAAAAACTATTGCAATAACTAAGATGTGCTAGGCTTGACCGTATATCAGTCTAGGGGCAACTTTGAGCACTAACATCGTTTGGCATCATTGTCGGGGATGAATCAACGAAGAAATATTCCTTGGGAGAATGACAATGATCATATCCCCTTCTTGATGGTGAACAAGAAGATGACATATGTTAGATTGCATATCTTTCACCATGGTGACTCCACTGTCTAAAGATTAAAAGGCGACTCCACTGGGGGATCCAAGTATGGAAGCCATTTTGGATCAAAGGTTTATTTTTTGTGATTTTTTGAATGTCATTGATTTTCCAAATCCAATGCTTAGTAGAGATGAATGGGAAGGTATCCTTCCTACATTTAAAGGAGAAGATTGGGAGGATTTGGCTGAACTTCTGCTAGATTTTCATGAGTTTATTCATGAATGTTAGATTGTGCATGAGGATGTCAAGATCAACATTTTCAGATAGTCACTGAAGGGAGAAACCCTTGACTGGTGCAGATCTCTTCCAGCTTCAAGTATTAACTTGTTGGAAAGTTTTCATAATGCTTTCAATATATTTTGTAAAGAAGAATTTTCAGCTAAAAGTCTTTTTGAAAATTGTTGTGATGTATTTGAGAAGCATATTCAACAAAAAGAAAATTTTTCATTTGTTTGCAAGAATGAAAATAATGTTGTTAAGGAAGATCTTCAAGATACCATTGATGATATGAAATATGATTGCATAGTTGTAGATGCATTTGATCTTGTCCTTGATGCACTTGCAGTGTTTTATTTGAATGGAAAAGATCATGTTTATGATGAGTACAAGGAACAAGTGTTTCTTCAACATATTGTTGTTGATGAACCTTATAAACATAACATAATTGAGGAAGGTTGTCAGAAGCCTGATATCTTTATGGTGACATAAGTTAATCAACAGATTTATGAAAAAAATTCGCCCATTAGTCATGAACAGTCGGAACCCATTTATGGCAGCCATACATCAGAAGTTGAAGTAAACATTGAGCATCAAGTAGAGGTAACATTTGATGGTCATCAATCTACTTCGTTTTTCTATGATCCAGTGGCCATCTACATGGAGATGCTTTTTTAGGAAGTTTTCATTTTTGCAATTTTTGGAATTAAAGAAAATTATGATTGTAACTATGTGCTGCAAGTTAAAACTCTACTACAGATAGTGAAGTTTTCTCTGATTCTTATTTGCATACAAGAAGTTTTTATAGTCAATTGGATGTTATCATGGATTCATTGGAAGCATGATTTAACATGATTAAGATAATTTTTACTGGTTAGAAGTAGGAATATATAGAAGAATAAGCTCACCACACGAGCATGTAGATTATTTAAGTTTGTTTTCAGTTGGTTGTTGTTAGAATAAGTTGCAGAAGTTTGGATCAGATTGGGAATGTTATTAAATGACTCCATAGCCCATGGACTAGACACAATACAAAATTGTGGATGTTTGCAGAGAAGGTTGCATGGTTTTCAGGTGGAATGGATAGGCATAGGTCTGCTTGTTCTTGCATCTCAGAGGGAGTGTGCCATCCCCAGAAGGAGCCAGTTGTTATCACCTAAAATTCCCTTATGAAATTTTTTAAGGGGCGTTGATTTAAGACTGATTTTTCATTATCCATGTATTGAGAGTATTGCTTGTATTACCAGGTTATAATGATAAGCATCAAATAAAGAAACTAAATTTCTAATCGACCAGTTGAAATATCAAGCACATACAACGCTCAAGTGTCAGCCATAAAGGAAAAACCACAATAAAAGGTGCCAAGAAAGATAATTGTTTTTTTTAGGTTCTCATTGCACCTGAGCTTCACCTGTCGATATATTCGTCAAGTTGCTCATCCAAATGTCGAGAGATTTGCACATGGGTATATGCGAAAATTCCCAAAGGATGTTATCTGAAGGAGAAAAACACACAATCCAAGCATATGCATTAAATGCTAAACTGTCAGCAAACAAAATATCGCTCAGGTGTTAATGAGAAAGACTGAAGAAAAGCTTTTTATGGTTTTGCATACAAATTGACGAGTATCTAAATGGCACAAGACTCACTAGTTTATTAAGTTGTTTGAGGAGCAACACGCTAAGGGGGGATTCTTTGTTAGATGGTTTATGCATGATGTAATAACTGATAGCGTTAGGAAAATTGTTTGATGCATACCCCCCTTTCTCCCCTCGGGGCTGCTAACCTCTCGGTCAAGGATCGATCAAGATATTGAGTTGAATCGACTCCTCGGGTCTCTGTTGGACCCCAAATCAACTTACATAGGTTCTTCCTCCAAATGCGTAGGTTGTATGGCATTTGCAGGCCCTCTCCTAAGCATTGTTCAAATTTCAACACTTGACGGGCACTAGATCTTCTCTGGCTAAGCCCTTCCTTTACGTGACCACGGTTGTGACCACTCGCCTAACCAAAAGGCGGTTTGGGACTTCACCTATCAGTTCTTTTCATATGAGTCGCCTTTGACTCTCCCGACTCCCGATCCCTCGAACTGGAACCTAGCGCATGCTAACCCCTCTATTCACCTTCATCAATGTGACCCCTCACTATGACCTGGGGCAAATCTTCCAAATTCCTCGCGACTTTGCACTTCGCATTGTCAGAAGATTTCTCGTCTCCCTTCTTCCAACTTTCGAACTTGTGCTTGCGTCAGATCAACGGTCCACAATACCCATGATTCGACGGTTCTGCTCTCCCCCTTCACGAATAGGGACTTCATGCTTCGGGAGATCAAAATATGGCTCATCTCCCTTCTTCTGATATCCAAAACCCCCACTCTCTGCTTGCCTCTGATCAATGGTCCGAGACTCCCCGTGATCTAATGGTTCGGATCTCCTTCGCGAACTCGGGACATCGTGTTTCGTGACTTTGGAAGTTGGCTTCCTTCTTCCTCTTGACTCCCGATTTTTGCTTTCTAGATCAATGGTCCAGATCTCCCAGTGATCCAACGACTGAGATCAAATCATGAACTTAGACTTCACAAGTTCCCTCTTTTCCTATCTCTGACTTCCCAATATTTGCGAGCGTCAGATTGACAACTCACAACTCCCCACAATTTAATGAATCAGATCAACTCGCAATTTCGTGTTTAGCGACTTTGGAGGTTGGCTCACCTCTGTTCTTCCGATTCTTGATTTCCCACTCACGCCATATCGACGACTCATAACCTTTCTCGATCCAACGACTTAGATCAACTTGCGAGTTCGCATTTCATGAGTTCTCACGACTCTACCCTTTAACTTCCCTGAGTCGCGAGTTAGCGAAATGTTGATCTCTCGCCACGTGTCCTCCTTGATGGGTAGCTAGGATCACTATGGCTTGCATCTCCTCGGATATTCACCTCCTGTCTTCTCAATAATCCTCTAAGGTCTAATCCTTCGAACTCTTGGATCTACTGCCACATGTCCTCCGACGATGGACGGTCCCAATGATTTTGGAACTTGGGGACTTCACAAAGTCCACTCTTTTGTACACTATCGAAGGGTTTAACCCTCATGCACCTTCCTTCGGATCCAACGACTGTTTTTCCATGCACTCAGATCTGATGGCCTAGATATGATATTCTCATGTGCTCGCTTCTCTTGTTTGGACGTAGTTTCTGTTAGCGATAAAAAATACACTGGTGTTTTTAGAGTGTTTTTTCCATATGCTCATTTCTAAATGTTTTCGCAAATGTCTACATTTCCAATTTCCCAATCAACCTTGACAAATCTCCTATTGATCATGTTTTCTCTAGAGCCTTGTGATTTTGTCCTTAACCTGCATAGCCAAAATTTAAACCTTTTTATTAGTTTCTTTTGACCATTGCTTTAAGATTTCTCATAACATTTAAATATTCAGTTCATTCATTTGCCATTTATCAAAAACTGGTCTTGTGTATGCTTTAGTGTCAAAGCAACAAATCGACATACACATGCCCATTCCCATATAAAGCTACACTAAATCCAAACTATTGTCCTATTCTTATGCTAGCATCAAGTCATAGAAAACACATTCAACTCAAGCTAAAGCCACATGCCAAATCGTAAATCCATATAACCATCAAATGCCTGATTTGAAGGTAGAAAATGAGTGTGCATATGTTTTATGGTAAGTATAGCTAGGTTTTGAAGCATTTGACAGGTTGAAGGCATCAGGTTGTGATGCAAAGCCACGAGAAAAGACCACAACAAATATTATTGTTGCTCAAATATCAAAGGGAAGCTGCTGCAATTGTTACATCGATCATGACTATCCTATGTGTGCATGGCTTGGGAAGTATAAGCTTGTCGAGCATCAATGCTCAGGAAAGTTCAATGTCGAATGTTTTCATAGGGCGATAATGAGAAATTTATCGGATCTTCTTATGGGTAAATGATAAAATGCTCTGGAGATAGTTTCTCAATTGGTAAAGAGTGTGATTGATGATATAAGAAGCCTGAGCATTAATCACGCTTATCTGTTCAAGTGTCTCAATTGTTTACTGTGTCACAAATGAAATTGTAGTCGTAGACCTCATAATAAGGGTTGATGGTTTTGATAGTCCTCTACAACTACTATATATTGAAATAATAACAACAGTGTTTATGCCACTATATACCTCAAAAGACATCAAAGTTGAAGCACAAAACCGAGTTTATTATTCAAATAAAGAATTGGAAGGCAATGTTTGCCTCATACTCATTGAAAGAACTAAAAGCTTGTTTCGAACATCAATATTATCATCTAAGTGCTAAATCATCTTTTCACGCATCCATGGAGATACTTCGAATCATGGTACTGTTGTATTACTGAAAGATAATCCTAGGGTACTTCTATATCTAGCATTAATAGACATTTAGATGAAATAGAGGACTGTGGAGGTTTCAACTGCATCTACAATTTTGGACAAAGTATATTTTCAAGGTTAGGTTCATAGTGGGACAGGTTTTCACTTTTTTGAGCTAAAGGAACAATACAAGCTAGTAACTCTCATGCACAATTTAACTGGGGTCTAGTAATTTCAAACAAAGGGCAGGATACAGGAATTACAAGTATGCCAAATATAAATTGGCAAGGTGATCAAGATATTCTATAAAGAAGATATATATTTTCTGTCTATTACCAGGTTGTATCATAATTAGATTCTCATAAGATAGCTCTCTTGTTGCTTGAAGGTGAAGCAAAGTGAAAACCATAACTCAAGACCAAGCGTTCTATAATGGCTCGGCTTCCATATTTTGCTTTTGTTCTATTTTCTGCTTGAAATGCTTGAAAGGTAAGATTAGGAAGCTAGGAGAGAATGCATTTTTGAGCTGTTTACTAAAATAGGCTTTTCGGTGGCTTAGGCAAACATTTTGATTGTTCATTAGCCATCGAAAGCTCCACTTTTGGTGGCTTACAGGCCCAAATTTTGGCTCTTTATCCACCGAAAGCACAAGGAAGGGAAAAAGTCCACTCTTTTTGCACAAATCCAAGTTTTGTTGTTCCAGCTGGCACGAGAAAGGTTCCTAAGTGATTATCATGATTTAGAGCACTAGTTTTATTGCTCTGTTTCAGTTTTGGAGGTGTCAGCAGCGTGAGGAAGATACAAATTCTTATCTATTTTTGGCAAAAGATGACTTGTTTGCCAAGGTGGCATTTTCGACCTCATCCATCAGCATCTGAAGATCACTACAACTGTCAAAGACTTTTAAGATAAGGGTTTGACCCATTAAATAGGATCTGTTCCTATTTTTGTGAATCTAGTTTTGATTTTCTATTTTGGGCAAATTTGATCCAGTTTCTTAGGATCTGGAAATATTTGTAAAAGGCTACAAAGCCAGGAACTTTAGAAGATGAAAAAGTTCGATTTTGAGTTCTAAACTATGTTGATTTTGTGATTAAGACTCTTTCTATAATATATTAAGCCTGCATGCTTCTTTCATTGTTTTTATCATATCTTCTCTTCTATTTCTGTTCTATGCTTATGAGTTGAATTCTGTTCTTTATCTATGTTTATATAATCCATTGGTGACTGTCATCTCACTATCTGATTATTGAGCAAAGGATCATAAGTAATATTACTAGTTTCTTGACCCATCATGTGTATTTTTTTATATGCCTATGTTCTGGTTGAGGTGATTAGTTTCTTGCCCATTTGATACACTACCTATCTGATAATATCTCTTGAACGCCCTGCACTATTTGAATATGCCTAGACAGTCTTGAGTATACAGTCCAGTATGTTAGATATTCATCTTGATCCAACATTACCCATCATTGAGTGAACCATTACAAGAATAGTTAAGTTACCAGGAAACTTTGAGATACAACCTAGAATAGTTTCCTGGAATGATAACAAATTGGCATCGTTGTCGGGGAAGGAGATTGAAGCTCAACTTCCTTGGGAGACGACATAGATCCATATTTGATGATAGACAAAGTCTGAACATATTTTCGGTTGTAATGATCTATCTGGAGACTCCATGAAGGACAGATTCAGTGGTGACTCCATTGTTCTAAAATCTATTGGTGACTCCACTGGTATGAAATGAACAATATCTTAGCTAAGAGGTATGCCTTCTGTGATTTTTCAAATATTGTTTGTTTCCCTAATCCAGTACCTAGTAGAGATGAATGGGAAATAAGTATTCCCATATTTCGAGGAGTAGAGTGGGAAGTGTTAGCTGAACATTTGTTGGATTTTCATGATTTCATTCATCGGTTGCAAATTGTGCATGAGGATGTTCAGATCAAGCTCTTTGGTTTTTCATTAGAGGGAATTGCTCATGCTTGGTATTGGTCTCTTCCTCTTGCCAGTATCAGCTCTTTGGCATATTTTCATGTTGTCTTTCATTTGTTTTGCAAAGGCATGTTTTTAGCTGACCTTTTATATCCCGAATGTTGTCATGATTTCAATTTATTGAACAAAGATCTAAATATTCATGAAGAATTTGCTGCAACAGAAGATATCTCTCATCGTGATCAAGGAATTGGTGATCCACATTATGATAACCATAGTGATTCTTTTGACATTATATTAAATGCATCTATTAAAGATGGTTGTCATGAAGATCAGATTATTCGTTTTGAAAACTTGAAAAATGATCAACAGATTTTTATATCACCATGTAACAATATTGAATCTACAATAGATACTGAGGGTAGCATACAGTTTCCATATTTGTAGATCAAGGGAAGTTGCAGTAACCATGAGGAACAAGATTGTCAGGGACTATATAATCTCCAGCTAGAGCATCAGGAAGATCCTCCTTCTCCTTATGAATTTGTTGATCAAAATTGCAGTGAAGATCAAAATTCCAGTGATATATCTTGCAAAAATATCATTGCTGGAGAAGATGATCAAATGTTTTTTCATGATACATATTCTCGTACTCATCTTTTGTTTGATCATTATCAAGACAGTAATGTAGAAGATCAAGAACATACCTTTTCTTTTCTTTCAAAAACCGTCAGCTGTGATAGGCCATCATATCATCATGATGAATTTAAATTACGTAGATATGATGAAGAGAAGCAGAAAGTTTCAGATCAACACTTGAGCTTGCATTTTCTTCTGACAGAGGAAGAACAGTCCAAATTCAGCATTGACATCAGTGAAAGCAAGCAACATTTCTTCCATTTGGAACAACAACATAAATAAGTATTCCTTTATGGTTTTAATGACCCTATTGCAAACTTTTTGGAATCCATGGACAACATAGATGTTAAAAATTTTCTGTCATATGAAAGTTGGCTTTATCATCTGTTCAAGCCACTTTTCTGTTGGCTATGCATTCCATTATTTTTGGGGTCAAGATCAAGAATAGGTTTAGTAAATCAGTTTCTAACATGGCGTCATTGGAAGCATGAGTTTACTTGATTAAGAATTAGTACAATGGTTAGAGTAGGAGTAGATAGGAGAATAAGTTCTTCATCTAAGAAAGTAGACTCTTTCAGTTATTTGTTGTTGAATAAGAAGATCAGGCTATAGGCAGGTTACAGACAGGCTACAGGTTTACAAGAGATAAATTATAAAGGCCAAATGACTCCATGCCCAATGGTAAAGGCAACTGAAACTACTAGGGTCTTGGAAACCTCGCATGGAGGTAGTTGGAGCCAAACGTTAGCGATAAAAAATACACTGGTATTTTTAGAGTGTTTTTTCCATACACTCATTTCTAAATTTTTTGGCTAATGTCTACATTTTCAATTTTCCATTCAACCTTGACAAAGCTCCTATTAATCATGTTTGCTCTGATCATGTTTTCTCTGGAGCCTTGTGACTCTGTCCTTAACCTGCAAAACCAAAATTTAAATCTTTTTATTAGTTTCTTTTGACCATTTCTTTAAGATTTCTCATAACATTTAAATATTCAGTTCATTCATTTGCCATTTATCAAAAACTGGTCTTGTGTGTGCTTTAGTGTCAAACCAACAAATCGACATACATATGCCCATTCCCATATAAAGATACACTAAAGCCAAACTATTGTCCTATTCTTATGCTAGCATCAAGTCATAGAAAACACATTCAACTCAAGCTAAATCCACATGCCAAATCGTAAATCCATATAACCATCAAATGCCTGATTTGAAGGCAAAAAATGAGTGTGCATCTATCATATGGTAAGTATATATGGGTTCTGAAGCGTTTGACACATTGAAGGCATCAGTTCGTAATGTTGAGCCACGAGAAAAGGCCACAACAGATATTATTGTTGCTCAAATATCAAACGGAATTTGCTGCAATTGTTACAATGATCATGATTGTCCTATCTGTGCATGGCTTGGGAAGTATAAGCTCACAGAGCATCAATGCTCAACATAGTTCAATGTCGAATGTTTTCATAAGGCGATAATGAGAAATTTATCGGATCTTCTTATGGGAAAATGTAAAATGCTCTGGAGATAGTTTCTCAATTGGTAAAGAGTGTGATCGATGATATAAGAAGCCTGAGCATTAATCACGCTTATCTGTTCAAGTGTCCCAATTGTTTGTTGCGTCACAAATGAAATTGTAGCCGTAGACCTCATAGCAAGGGTTGATGGTTTTGATAGTCCTCTACAACTGCTATATATTGAAATAATAACATCAGTGTTTATGCCTCAATGAGAAGGTTATGCCTCAATGAGAAAGGGATACTAGAATGAACGTTCAAACCCCAAATGGGATTGGAAGAACCTAGATATGACTGGCCTGAACTAGGGGGTATGAAAGAGCTAACTTGAGGTTGTTTCCCCCCAAATGATTGTGGATTTCCCTGGATGAGAAGGTTCCAATATTGGGCTAGCGATCCAGGTATGTTTTGTCCATAGGGTGGGTTATAACCTCCAACTGGGGGTTGTGTCCCAATTTGAGTGTGACCCCCAAATTGAGGTTGCCCCCCAGGATTAAATTGCCCTCCAACGGGAATATGATAACCATAAGTGAATGACTAAGTGGTGCCTCAGATTAGATTGGAGCCACTTGGGCCAGATCCTCCAATAAAAGGAGGATAAGACCCTCTGGAGAGGACCTAGGAAGGTGTCAGAATGAAAGCGGAAGCATCATTGTACCCAAGAGGAATGAAAACTCTAGAAAATCTGGATGGAACCTGGGTAGGAATGGGGATAGAAGTATTCAAAGCATTATACCCAGGAGGAAGTGACGGGATAGGTCTAGATGAAAGTGGTGTACCAATGGGACCTTGGGTAACCACTGTATTCCCGGTGGGAATAGTCGTAGCGTGTGGGACCATTGTAGAATGGGCCATCTGAAGAGAAATAGTTGAGCTAGGATCAACTGACTGTGTGTGTGAAACAACAGGGATATAGCTAGTTGTACTAGCAAAGTGATCTAGAGGTATCGTGTAGGAAACAAATGGTTCGGGCAGCTGTGAGACAATGGGTGAATCGGGGCCTGCCCCCAAGTTGTCATAAAGGTCCCGCACTGTGCGAGGTGGGGATCCAAATATGTCAATAGTAAAAATATCTCCAGAGCCTGTAAGGGATCCGATCGATATTCCAAAAGTTTCAACAACAAGCTCTTCGAATGAATTTAGTTGGAGAAACCATCTCTCATATCCAGGAGGTATTCATAAAGCCTCTAAATAATAAAAAACAACTCAGAAGTTTTCTAAAGAGTTGGTTCTTTCCACTTGTGGAGTTGTGATGTCCTAGACCTCACTCTGCTGAGGAGAGCCCTCTGGTGGATCAGTAGGAAAAGGTTGATAACCCTCCAGATCTTTCGGGGGTATCCCTTGCATTCTGCGTGAACGGGGTGGAGGGTCAATGTTGGTCGAACCAAATATTTTATGGAAAAAATCTATGGCCAACTAGGGAAACAAACAACACATTCTAATAAAATCTAGGAAACAAACCTTCTTATTTCAAAGTCACTAGTTGGTGATGAAATCCAACGCCACAAAGTCAAGACAAGAAGAGGGTAGGACAAAGTGGGTGGAAAATTTACGTTGATGACATGCTTAACGGACTTACACATTGGTGAAAGCTCCCACACATAATCGTGGGTATACCCTCCAAGGAGCCCGAGTGAGTTTGGCCAACGACGATTCCAAGTACCGTGAAGACTTGCCCCTCCACATTCACCTTATGTAAGACCCTAAAAATATAGGCTACTAAGGTTACTAGGAACAACATTGATGCCTGGGGAAATAGTCGACAGTCCAATCCACGCGCAAAGGCAGGGTATCTAGCCTGAAATCAACTCGAAAGGCTTCCACTCATCATTTTGGGTATACCTTTCAAGTGACCCCCATAATACACGCAATATCTACACCAAGACCAAAAACCCAGGGTGAGTAACTCTGCCAGTCTCAATGTGACCTCGGGTTTGACCCTTGTGTGAGAAGGGCTTCCCAGGACAAAATGTTGCCAATGGATTTGAACACTCCCTATCACAAGATGCTACAATGTGTTTTATGCTTTGGAGAGTGTGCCTCACAACCTATTCCAAAGCACTAACCCAGCTAATGTTGGTGTAAGAGAGCCCTAGAAAATAAAAGTTACTAAGTAAATTTTATAATTACGTAGTGTTTTAGAGGTTGCTATTTACGCAAGAGGAAGACGAAAATGAAACCAATGTTGTATGAGACCTTGACCCAATAATATGCAAATAGAGATGAATGATGCAATCTTTTCGTTCAATGAAATCTATCTATGGTAGGGAGAAGGTATTTTTCCGGAAACATGAAAGCTACAAAATGTAAATTCTTTTTCTTGAATGAAAACGATTTCAAACAATCATAAGCAATGGAATTTATCTTCTAATAAAAAAAAATTGAATGCAAAAAACTTTCTTATGAATGATTACTTAAAGAATAAATGACTTTAAATTCTTCCTTTCTAAAACCAAATCAGGGGTATAATGAAGAAAGGACAAGTAATCGAAGAAAATCGATACACTCAACAAATACCCAAATCAAACTTTCAATGAAGATACAAGTAAAGATGACAAGAAAGTGTTTCACCAAATGAAAATGAAAACGACTTTCCAATCAATAAGCGATCCATAAAATGTAATCAATCCAAAACTTTAAATCTAATCAAAAGACTTTTATTCAATCAAGCACTCAGATGCAAAATCATAGATTATATCTTTGTTGATAAAAAACAAGAAGTAAAACTAGAAAAAAGATTAAGAAGAGTTTTCGGTCTCCGAAAACCAATTTACAACAAGTCTCAAACTCAGAGAACAGTTAGATACTGGCATTAAAAGTTCCTCCCATGTGATCAAAGCAAATCTGGGTATCAAAAGACAAGAAGGCCCAATCCATATTTTTTTATAAACAATGTCGCAGCCCAACAATAGGGTACTGTGCGGAAATCAGGGATTTCCGCAGGCTAGCTATGGGTAGGGTGTGGAAATTCCGCACTGGTCTAAATAGTCAGGTGCGATGATCAAAGGTTTTCGCAGGCTATATGTGAGTACAGTGCGGAAATGCTTGTAAACAAAAGAAATTTGGAAAGAGGACAAAGAGTCTAAGTGAACTTTCAGATCCATAGAGTCTAGATGGATCTCCCACAGACTCTGAGACTGAATTAAAGTGAAAAAGGGAAGGCTAAAATAAAATGGCCAACAAAAAACCACAAATAAGTCGTATCCCCAGTGGAGTTGCCAATTTTTTTATTGGATAAATCGGTGAATGCGGACATAAACTAATCTCCCTAGATCCACCTAGATCTAGAACAAAACAAGATGGAACATGGTGCTTTCCCTAAGTTACAATCATTGAATTTACTACCAAAGAAGGAATGAATGACATACCTTTCAATATCGCTTCCTTATATCTTTGTTGTCCCTGCTTCGCTCTAGTGCTCTTGTGAAATCAGATCTGCAATGACACAAACCAACCAAAGTGAAAGCAACAATAGTAGATTCAATGAAAACCTAAACATGTGATCAAGGAGTCATGTAATAAAATGAGAATGATTTTATGGGAAAGAAACATGCCACCGTATTATATTAAGTAAAAGTGGAAGATACAACCAAATTTCCTTGATGTCGCAAGTTCCCTTTCAGTGGTCCTTTGTTCCAACACACACATACACTTGCTCCGAATTTGCATGAAGATGATCCACAAAATCTTGATGGACAGATGGAGACCTCAAGCATCAATTGAAACATGATTTCTCACACAGTTATTCAACCTATTCTTTCATCAATTCCTTGCTTAATATTGCTTAACCTTTTCCATGAGAAACCCATCATTATACAGGAGAAGGAGAAGTGGTTAAAGGGATTAGGATGATCCCACCAAATTAGAGAAGCTAATAGGATCCCAACCATATGGACACCACCTCACATTCTAGAAGATTCCCTTCTATAACCTTCGTGAACTTATTCCTTTCTTTAGCTTTCAAACGTCGTCGCACCCTTCATATATAGCAACCTGCGGAAACCCCGCGAGCCAAGTATAGAGCAACCTGCAAAAATTAGGGATTTTTGCATTGTGTACTACATGCAGCCTGCGACGTCCTTCTAAAAACAAGTTTTGTAGAGGAAGAAATTAGTCACTTTTCTCATCAGAAAGATCTTTTTGAGAGTCTGAACACATGCTTGTAAAATCATCATCAGGGTGACCAAAATAATGTGTAACAACAATCCAACTATTCACCTTCATCGGTGGGTCAGGTCGTGACTGGTAAAACCAAAACTAGAAAAGGTTTTCGGGCCAAAATTTGGATGTGTTCCCTATTCCAAATAGTGAGAGGTTTAGTTGGGAATTATTATCGGGGGTAACCCCTATTGTTGACAAAGAGAGATTTTTCATGTGTCAGCAATTGCCAAGACAATTGACGCTGTTGGAGTTGATACTGGAGATACCTCCTTCGGATGACAAACTTGAATTCAAAAGAAACATGCCAACATTTCCTTGAGGACTTGTGTACTTGAAAAATATGATCTTGTTGCCTACTTAGATGTTGAGGGATGACCTAAATTGGAGTAGGCTATGCAAACAAAAATTGATTCTTTGTCAAATAATCATACTTGGGACTTAGTCCCCCGACCACAAGGAAAGAACATTGTGAAGTTTCGATGGGAATACCAGACCAAATTTACCTCTGAAGGTGTTATTGAGTTACATAAATCATGCCTCATTGCAAAGGTATTTTCTAAACAAGAAGGCATTGAATACACTAAAACATTTTCCCTTATTGCAAAGATGAAATATATTCAACTTATTCTTTCCCTTGATACTCTTTTTGGATGGAAAATCCATCAGATGGATGTGGACAGTCATTTTCTTCATGGAGACCTATCTGAAGAAATTTACATGGAGCGTCCACCTGGTTTTGTGATAAATTCAAATTTGGTTTTTCGACTTAAGAAGTCGCTTTATGGTTTGAAGAAGGCTCCTCGAGCTTGGTATGCTAAGATTGACAGTTTCTTTCTTCAACTTGACTTCAAATGTTGTGAATCTGATCGCAACTTGTATGTACTCCATACCAATGGAGACACTTTGATTGTTGTTGTATATGCAGATGACTTAATCATTACTAGAAATAATAATGATCTCATTCTTAGATTGAAGAAACAACTTGCTGACTCCTTTGACATGACAGATCTTGGTACTCTGCATTACTTTTTGGGTCTTCAAGTACTACCACTTTGTGATGTTTTTTTCATTTCTCAGTCTAAATATGTGATGAGTCTATTGACATGTTTTAAGATGATTTATTGCAAGCCTTATGGTACTCCTTTTGATTATAGAATAAATATTACCAAAACCTATCAAACACCTATAGTCGATGCTACTCTCTGTCAACAATTGGTCAACAAACTTATTTATCTTACTCATAGTTGACCTAACATTTCCGTTATTGTTAGTGTGGTTTCTTAGTTTATGAAATACCCTAAATAAAGAAACTGGAAATAAGTCAAACAAATTGTTCGTTACCTCAAGGGTACCACTCATTTTGGTATCAAGTATTGTTGAAGTTCAAATTCATTGGTCAGCTTCACTGACTCCAACTAGGCTGGTGATAGTGATGATTAGAAGTCCACTTCTAGCTTTGTGTTTTGCGATAGCACTAATAGAAGGCAATCTTTGTGTCGACTACAAAAGAAGAATATCGTGGCGTCGTTCAAGAAGGTACTAAATCTGTATGGATTCACCATATTTTGGTAAAACTTGGTTTTTTTATTCAAACCTTGACTATAATCTACTGTGATAACCATAGTGTTATACAGGTTGCTGACAATCATGTTTCCCATAGTAAGGTGAAACATGTTGATCTCCATGCTCACTATTTAAGACAGTTGGTTCATGAGAACGTTGTCTCGCTTGAATATTGTAGAACATATGATCAATTTTTTGATATCTTCACCAAACCTTTATTTGAAGCCATATTCATCAAGCTCTACACAATGCTTGGGCTTCAGGAAGCTGCAATTATGTGTGGCTTTCATCATGACGTTATTTCACCTCCTGAATCTCCATAGTTGTGTGTTGATTGGGGAGTGTTGGAACATCAAGAATTTATGATTCATCACACATCTCATGGGTTCATTCTGTCGAGAGTTCGACCTACTTCTAGATACAATGGGTCGGGCGATTGACTAGCACACTACACTAGTTGGTCGAGTAGTTGATGTGCCTGTCGATCAGACACTTGACCAATAGTCAAAGATAGTCGGGTGATA
Organism: Picea sitchensis; assembly: GCA_010110895.2. NCBI lineage: Eukaryota > Viridiplantae > Streptophyta > Pinopsida > Pinales > Pinaceae > Picea > Picea sitchensis. The sequence continues at coordinate 2,936 of SNQJ01S0015297.1, read as the reverse complement.
GATCGACCATCCTAGAAATTGACTATGAGTTGGATGCATAGATGGTTGAGTTGAGCATCCCTGCCGAGTTGACTCAACATAGTGGATTTGGTGGACTCAAATCTAACAGTCGACGGTTATATGGGGACAAGATCTTCTTGATTCTATGGAAGTTGGTTAGATCTTGAGACTATAAATAGAAGACCCTTCGGTCATTCTCATCATGGATATTGTGCAATAGATCATACAGATCAAGATGTGCAACATGCGCTGTGATGTTTTGATCACAATGCACTTTCCTTGTAAATAAGTTGTGGGAAGATGCTTTATGATGGGGAGACCATCTTGGTGCATGTTAGAATTCTTGTTGAACCTTTTGACCCTCTCACTCAAAATAATATAGTATGTGAATCTATTTGTTTTGTTGTTTGAGGCATTCTTATTAGTTGTTAACACTTATCTCCATTGCATCTTTGATCACTCTCAAATTCAACATGACTCTTTATATCTTCTATGTCATCTAATGGGCATTTTCATTGATACGTCGTAAGATTTGATTCCCCACCTTGATATTTTGTGAAAAACCTTTGTTTTCTTTGGTAATTCCAAAGAAGTTCATGTTCTTGGAAGGTGTCATTTTCAGGGAGTCATCCATGCACCTTGTTATGGTCAATTGTCATGGTTATCATTTTGAAGGACTCATTCATGCACTTTGTTATCAGGGATGATTTTAAGGATTGAAACTTAGATTAAAATGTAGAAACATGGGCTAATCTTACTAGTCTTTTATATCCAAAATATAAAATGTTTGGGGATAGTTTTGTAAAGATATTCAAATTTCTAAGGATTTTATATAGTTTCTATAAAATTTTGGCGATTTTTAAGGTAAAATAATTTTATTCTATAGAATTTGGGCTAATCCTTTTTAGTAAAAAATAAAATTGGTGAATCTTTTTTTGGGAAAAACCATGAAAAATTAACCCATCTGAACTTAAAATCATCTATACTTGTTATGGTTATCATTGTTTTTTATTTTTTGTCATCATTGTTTTCCCTATCCAATAAAACCCTATGAAGCAATCTTGGAATGTTTATTTAATCATTTTATCCAACTACATATTAAAGAAGAATTACGATGCATGTTTACTTTATCAAATACACAAATAGAAACACAAACACATTTTTTTTAAATAGTTATTTTTTCCAAGAATAATTTTAGCTTTATTTTTTTTCCTAAACTCTTCTCCAAATTTTAACAATCTCAAATATCTTAAAATATGCCAAAACTTATAAAAATAACAAAATTGTATAGTCAAAATTCCATAAATAAAATAAAACTATAAATTTTCACAAATTTTAAAATAGATTTTTGAAACAAGAAAATAAATTTATAAACGTATTAACTTACTCCTTTATTTAATATATAAATAAATGCTTTTAATATGAAAATATATTTACTTGGAACTTTAACTTTATATTAATGTATATATATTTTTTAAGGAACTTCTCTATTTTTGATGGTGTTTTTTTCCGGGGGATTTTCTATTTTCCAATGTACGCGCAGTGTACCCGCAGCTTGGGAAATATGTAAGATTAAGAAAAAGTCTCTCCTATTTTTCGTTGAAGTTTGATAACAAGAAAACTCTCTCCTCCGTCTTGTTGAAGTTTGACTATTTTTGGTTAAAGTTAGATGTCGACATAGTCGATTTGAGGGCTCTGAAAAACTAGTTTGATTTTGAGAAAAGAAACATCTCTCCTCTTCTGGTTGAAGTTTGACTATATTTTCTGGTTGAAGTTTGACTATATTTTCTAATTAAAATTTTGATAACATAATAGTTGATTTTAGGATTCTTGAAAATCTGATATAAAAAACGTTGAAACCGATACTGCCCTAGTTAGGATAAACTCCCAGTAAACCACACCCCAACCCAAGAAGACTTGCACGAGTTTGCATGCCTTCGTCATAAATAAATACATAAATTTATTTGATTGAACGATCACATCTCGTTCTCCTGTTTCTCCTTCTCTCACATGTTTCTTGGACCGTTGATGAAGATTGGCTTTTTGTTGATCAGACATTTCATCGTAATTGCTCTGCTGGATGTTATATAAATATATACATTGTGTATATACTCATTTATTCATGAGATTTAGTGTTATATATTGTCTGAAGCACGCCTGGGTGCTGTGACGATATATTTCTTCTTTAAATATCGCTCTGGATCTCCCCCCATCATCATTCCCCCGCAGGACGCGCGTACAGTGACCTCGGTTAGTCGATCCAGTGCTATAACCCAGTTCTGACCTGCTGCACCAGGCAGGCAGGCGTGCGTGCCCTAGAAAATTATTTTCCCTGGGTCGGAGGTTCGATTCCACTCGAGAAATCAATCGGCATCACGACCAAGATGTCTGCGGATCAAATCTCCGGGGAGAAGAGGAAGGCCTCGGACGTCGATCTCGATTCTGAAGACGTCAGATTTCTTAGGCAGAAGCTGAAGCCCATCGTCACGGCTCGGCCTCGCCGGCCTGCTTGTAATCAGAGGTTCTTGGATATCAAGGCCGACAAGCCCGCCGACGACGAAGCTGCCGTCGATTTGGTTTTGCCGACTGAGCAGGTCGATGGTGGGGTTGGATTGAATGGCGATGTTGGTATTGATGCAAATAATCTAACCGACGACGACGAAGGATGCAAGACGCCCAAGTCTGAGGAGCACAGAATACCAAAGATCTTAATTTGCCCACCGGCGCCGAGGAAACCCAGGCCGACTTTTGCAAGGAGAAAGACTGAGTCGGCGGCGAAGCTGCGTCGAGCTTTGTTCGTTAATCCCAGTGAATTGAATTTGCTTTTCGGATTGCAACCGAAGAAATTTTAGGTCAGATGACGATTAGATGTCTGTAGATCTAAATTTCAGATTCCAGTTCTCGTCGTCATATACATATTTTTTTGAGCAGGATCT